>JAVQJL010042798.1:0-28795 GCA_036024295.1 Nannoperca obscura
GAGAGAGAGAGAGAGAGAGAGAGAGAGAGAGAGAGAGACATCGCTGAACTAGCTGTGGGGTTATTAACAAGAGAGCGACGGGGCTGTGGAATGACTGCCAGGGTGTTTTCTTTCTGTTAGTTAGCTGAATAAGCTTATCTTTACCCTGGGTGGCTCTTCTGAAAATGTCTCCCTGTCACTTTTGATAAATGACATCGGTGTAACTAGAAAAATGCATGCACCCATGCGGGAGAACTTGAAATGGCACTGCAGCAGAAAGCGACACAGTATTGTGCTTATGCCTCAGAAACAGCCAGTGTGCATGTATGTAGGGGCTTGTGTGATAGACACAACTATGTGTGCAAACACGAACATCAGCATCCTTTTATGTCTTCTTTTTTTAAAGCTATAAAAACATTTAGCAAATAGGTAAACAGAAATAAATTAATTATCTTAATTTAGGATCAAGTTGTTGGTGGATAAGGCATTAAGTCCAATAAAGAGTCACAAAATGGGAGGAACTGCTGGTTCTGGAAGTATTTTTCTGCTCTAAATTTTTCTATATAAGTGTTCCTTAACATAAAACCAGAGATGTCTCCTTTTTACTATGTCCATTAGTTTAAGTTTTCCGTCATTTGTCACAGTGGTGCCAATTTGTCATGGTGCATTAAGTGGAGTGCAATTAATTGTCTATAACACATTAAACGTATTCTTTTAGCAATGAACTGTACGACAGTCCCAATAACATTTTTAATAATTTTTTATTAATTTAATTTTTTTGTACATGAGCAGGAGTATCTTGGTTCTGCTGATGTTTGCTGCCTTCATGTGTTGTCGGAAATATTACATTTAAAGTTAAACACACATATAAGCAATTGCTGTTTTAATACAAAAGACGCTGTTTCGCATTTGTTTAATGGTAATGACGATGGGAACTCATTTCTATTCCATCCAAAACACACTATGTGATCAAAAGAAATGTTGGTCTTTAAACATTGTGTGAAATAATTTAAACAAGTTGAAATAATGACAAGATGTATTTGGACTGGGGCACAATAACATCTATTGAAAAATAATATTATTTATTTTACCTCAGAAAGCTTGTCAAGATCACAAAATAAAAAAGCAAAAAGTGAAATATACACATTTGTTCTCTCCAGTGAGAAGTATTACTAAAACAACAATTTTAATTCTTAACATGACTTCTTAAACTGCCAGACATACAGTTACATAAAAACAGAGCATTCTCACAATCATTATCTTGAATAATATAGAATAGATTTCTTGTCCCATTTTGTATAGTATTTCTTTGTGTATCTGTCTGTATCTATATCTATATGTGTATATATATATATATAGATAGATAGATATATAGATATAGATATATATAAAAATATATAGATATAGATATAGATAGATAGAAATGTCTTTGATGTGAGTGTGGCTGCATCCACAACTGGATCCTGCAGTAATATTACAGACTCCAGCAGGCACCTATTGTGGAAATTCTTCTGCAAATCTTTCACCACAGCCTTGCAGACTTTCTTGGTGCTCTTCCCTTCTGGACAGAAGCCCTCCGTGATAGCAAGTCCTTCCATTGTCTTGTTTACCAGTCTCTTGATGTGGGTGACCCACTCTTCTGGAGAGTGTGATACTTAGTCAACACTCTCATGGTCAGCAGGGTAACAAACAACCGGAGCTGGTTCTCGCTCTCTCTCAAAACCAAAGGCAGGAGGATCAGCCGGTTCCATAGATGTTTGAGGCTGGTGCATGGTGACCTCTGAGTTGTTTTTCTTCTCCAGGATTGTCTCTGGTGTGTTTTTTTTCAGATATGGTACTTGTTTGTGGTACCTCCATTTTATAGGATATGTGCTAGTTCAGTAGTCTCTGGTGTGAGATCCAATCGAATATCAAGGTGCCACTGCCCATAACTTACAACCCCCTTATACAGTTTTAGAGGAAGTACTCAGATCCTTTACACAAGTAAAATATCAAACTATAGACAAAAAATACACCATAAGTACATGCAGAATCATGCTGTCTAACTGTCTAATTCAGAGTAAGTTTTACTAATGAATCTGTGTCAAGCCCCCTTACACTTTGTGTGAAAAACAGCAGTGAGAATGGATTTATTTTTCTTTTTTTTTTTTAGAACACTTCAGTTTGATGAGTGATAACTAGAGCAGAGGAAGAGGCACTCTCTGTTTTAACTCATGACAGCTGTGCAGTTAAAGTACCTGTGCTTGAAGCGGCCAAAAAGGACAAGACCAGTCATTTCTGATGTATTTTCTCAAATAAAGAGTGATAATAATGGCCTGTGGTGTGGCTGCCACGAACAAATAAAGGCAAGGGGGGAAAGACCGCACATTTAGGGCTTTTCAAGAGTTCACCTGAGCTCAAACCACAAGTGTGTTTGTCTCTGCCGCTGTTTGCTTGCGTACAACCATGGATGTAACCTAACATTAGCTAGCTGTCATGTATTAGCAATAGTTAGCGCTTGTTCCAGCGGACCTCTGCCAAACTAACATAACATTCAATTTAACCCAGTCCGGTTCTGTGTGAGCAAACGACGGCAGAGAGACAGACTTGTTCAAGAGTTCCCGGTAAATTCGTGGTGGTCGTTAAAAGATGAGAGCCTAAAAAACTGTAAACTGTCGCTGAAAAACACATCAGAATGTAAAAAATATATATAGTATAATAGTTCAGTTCTTTTTGATGCCAAATGTAACTGTCACTGTTCTGGCTCCATACATTTCCACCTGCTAGAAACTAGACAGACTAACCGCTTTTTTGTGGTCTATTTCAGTTTTTATTATTATTATACATTACATTTATTTAGCTTTTATCCAAAGTGACTGACAATAAGTGCATTAACCATTTGTAGAGTTTGTGCTCTCCCAGTGTCAATGGGGAGCTTGTTCCACCATTGTGAAGCCAGGACGGCAAACAGTCGTGATTTTGTTGATTGGTAGCTGATGTAGTGAGGGCAAGCTGATTGGCAGTAGCAGTAGTTGTGAATGCTTACTGCATTATTTTACTGTTTCTTGTCATAAAGAGAATTCATATTTTCTGTAAACTTTATATAGTTTCCAATGCATTGTGCACTGTTTTGTATTTTTGCTGTTATTTTTGAATATTGAAGCTCTTCTCTGTTTATTCTGTAGATTGTGGTGAAAACATATTTCAACAGTGTTTGAAAATATTTTGGATGCTCGACCCTAAAATGTAGTCAGTATATAACAATGTTTTTTTTCCAAAGCTTAAATAAAGCCCATCATAACAAAGGGGTTTAACTAAGCTATCAGAGCTACAGCTCCGTTCCACGGGTCACACCGTTACAACACTTTAACTGCCTCTATTAAGCTCTGTACTCTGAATTCATCCATTAAAGTACAAACCCAATGTAACATCTTGCAGACTCTGCAGTCTTCTGAAGACGATAGGCAGATTTCTGCCCAAAAGCCTTTTCAAGCTGTTCACAAACCCTGCCGTGGCAGAACGCTAACGGAGCTAGTCTGCCATGTCTTGGAGATTATATTAAATATCAGGACCCTGATCCTGCTTCTGTAGCTGCTCTCCTGCAGACAAACGTTTCAACACACAGACTTACACCCAAATCTCATGTCTGTGGATGTGATAAGTCTGAGTGTCACATCCTCCGCAGCCCAAATCCTCATTGCAGCAGAATATACAGGAAAAAGTCTAGTATATAAAAGTGTCATAGAACCTCTTTAGTACAGTAGTTTTTCTATTCATTAACTGCTGAATATTACCAGATAGAAGATATTTAGTGTAGTATTTAAGGTTTAAAGCTATAAAGCCATGAGGTGTAATGTTTTAATCTTCATTAGTGTGCAACAGCCACCAAAACAGCATTAATCGTGTGACACTGCAGCTCCCCCATTCAGTGAGCAGGGTGAGATAGTGACTGGGTAAGGCAAAGCACTGTGCCCAAGGCAAGTTGAATCATTAAGTCAACATGTCCAGGACTTACATATGGCATATGCAGCACATTCTTTCTAAACAGCTGGTTTTCCCCTGTGATCTGATGCCTTTGAAGGTTGAGAGGATTTTAGCCGTTAGAAGAAGAGATGATAAGAAGTAGTGAATCACCATCTGAAAAGCTTTACTGAATACAAATCTGCACTGTTTGGTCAGATGTAATTAGCGTAATACCTTATGACAACTTTGTCGATACAAATCATTTTAATGCAATTTTATATTGGAGTAAAAGGAAAATGAAATATATCCTAGGGTTAAGTTGGACAACATTTATAAAATCTGAATCCTTTTGAATTACTTATCAAATATAATTAGGTTTAGCTTTAAACATTTGTAAGTAAGTAATTTGATTAATAACTAAAATTCAAGGATTCAGTGTATGTGTGTAATCACCTCGTGTTGGCTGAAAAGGCAGAAACACTTTCTGTTTAATGTTGACATACCTGTAGCTACAACATGAAAATGATAAGGAGCAGAAGATAACATGTTTCTGACACACTGAAATAACAGTTTCCTTGGGCACTGTACTTTGTCCATTAACTGTGTCCCGACAGGTAGTACAGTAGTATACTGGTAAAATGATTTGTTGCTAGGGCTAGGGGATTAATACCACTAAGCCTTTTAGCTGTACCCACTACTAACAGGCCAGAAAATAAATCGAATGTGTTGCTTTCCACTCAACAAGTTAAGGATGCAGGCCTAACCTGCACCACAATAAACTCGACTAACTTTCTGCCCTCGCTCCACTGCTTCCAAGCAGGGTTGCTCATCCGACTGCTGCACCAGCCCGCTCCAGTCCTCCCGTCGTAATAAACTGAAACCAACTGTGAGCTGAGCTCGATTGGATTCCGGTTAACAAATACACACTGACAGAAACTAAATTAAAATACTTGTGAGGATTATCATTCATTGTCCACCACAGTCTCAACAAAAACAGTTTCACTTTCTCTGCTCTTACTTCTCTTGTGTCTGCCCTCTGACAGCCTCATATTAGATAAAACCCGCCTTCTTGAATTTGGCAGCCAATCAAAAATGACCACCCATGACCATGACAACTAACATGGTAAGATATAAGATGGGCCCTGCCATAAGGCTACTGCCTTGAAGAGTTAACTTTTTCATCCAGGAATTTGTATAATTTTGTTACATTGCAGTTTGTATTTTGTGTGACATTTTATGTTGGAATTGAACTTATTTAAAAGATGAGAATTAAGCATACATTACTTGATTTTAGCTTAAGACTTAAATTGTTAGTGCCCACGATAGCTATTCATTTCTACAAGGCTCTTATAACTTGTGGGTTGTAAAGTATTTAAGATGTGTCTATAAAGGGCAGCATGCAACATACCAAGCACTATGAAGAGGAAATTTGAGATTGCCCTTCAAAATACCCAACAGCTTCACTCACACCCCCTACCCTATCATGATCATGCCTCTTTCACCATCTGTAGATCACATATATGCAAATGAAAAGCGAGGGCCCATGTCGCCTGCAGGAGCTGGGTTCATGCTGTCGTTGTCACTGAGTGTACATCACCTTAGATCATCCATTCTATGATCCTCTGAGTTAATTTAAAGATATATTCCAAAGAAAACTTGTGAACATCAATTACAAATCTCTGTGATATGGAAGAGAAATAATAAACCAACAGGGAAACCTCCCACCAGCAGCTGTGTACTAATGAGAAAGATTCTTGTTCTAGCGATGTAAGGACAGGGAGGTACATTATTCACCGGTGTCTGAATCATCATTTCTCATTAGCATATTGCCTACGATGTAGAACAGCAAAATGTACCACTGAGCACATGCTGGTCCTGTCATATGGACAAAAAGAGAAACAGTAATGTGAGGGAGCTTGAGAGCCTGAAGGGCTTTTATCTTCATTGGGTTTCAGATTAATGCATAAGTGTTTGCTAAAAATGAATGAACAACTCAAACATGTTGGAGCTTACTCATCAGGTTTACAGAGGTTCGGAAAAACAAACTCCCACCCTCCCCCACCTACTCATAGCTTCTGTATGAGCTAACTACGCACTGCCAGGTATCAAAAACATTGAAACTATCACTATGCACTGTACTACACACTGACATACTGTGACAAAGTGTACTTTTAGCAGTGTCTGTGTTGATGCATTTCCACATATGTTGGATTTGACTCTACTAGCATTTGTAGTTTGGGCCACTGCAAATATTACTCATTTGGCCATATAAATGCTAGTCCACTGACTCCTGGACTCTGACTTTTGACTGCTTCCCAGTGGATGCTGTGAGTGGTTTTGGTGTTCACATGTGACATCTGTTTCTGGTGTTCATTCAGTCTGTTGTCCAGGTTTCTTACTTTTTCACTGATGTAGTCTTCCTCTCAGAGGGGTCCTGCCTTTCGGATGTACCAGGGATGATCTTAAGGTGTTCAGTGGTTTGTGGGAAGTGTGGACTCCCTGTGACCTGAAGACTTGTTAGATGCCCTGACAGTCCAGTGCCTTGTTGATTTAGCAGTGTCTGTCTTGGTCTTAAATTGGGGCAGGATTCTCATCATCCACTCTTGGTACCCGTTGGACTGGACTTGCCACACCTCCCTCTCTCTAACCTCCTCCTCACTGATAAGATGTTGTGGTCTGTACAATAGAGGGTAAAACTTAACCAAGTTGGTGTTTTTAACCTCCACAATTATTCTAATCTTAGCTACATAGTTTTTGTTGCTTTTACTTAACCAACCGTGAATCCATAAAGGTGGCAGATAAGTAAAGGCTCATATGAAATGTGTTTGTAATGTGTCCTATTTGTTAATTTAGAGATTATGAGGACATATTGGCTTATTTCAGTGCATATGTGCTACTCAGGCATTCTGTTCTGAGACATTCATTATTACTGAGCCTGTCCACTACCAACTGGACTTGATTTGCGTGCTGGTTCATTAAAGCTACCTTGTGGAGTTTTTGACTATTAGTAGTGCTATGGAGCAGGGGTTTATGAGTTGGTCCCGGTTTTGTTTGTTCACGCACAGTGATAACACAATACACATGTTTACACATTATTTTACTTATCCATATGTGGAGGTAATGCGCCAAAAAACGCAGCAAAGTTAGGGTAGAAGAAGACTGACTATATACGTGGATGTTGACAACACAGAATAAAAAAATAAAAAAAAAATTGGCTTTGTAAAAAAAATAGTATTCAATATTTGTTAGGCCTCAAGGATACAATGCGTTGTAGTGAAAAACGATTGTAAACATGGATTTTGTGGCACCTTTAAAGAGTAACTTAACACCCCCTAAAAATCTTGTCTTTGCTGATTTTCAGTGTTTTAACTTCTCACCTTCTCAACTTGTATGCTGGTGAACAGCCACTGCTCCGGGGCAATAGAACATTTGACTGTGAAATGCCGGCCACACTATTTGCCCTGTGAGTTTACGGTGGTGTTCGTCACCATTATTTACATCTCGCCGGATGCTAAAGCTAGTGAGGTATTTAAGGAGCTGCATGACAACATTAGCTCGCTCCAAAACATCCAGAGGCCTTTTACGTGGTGGCAGGAGATTTCAATCACATAAATCTGACGGACATCCTGCCCAGGTTTTACCAGCATGTAACCATACCAACACGGGGAAACAACACGCTGGACCATACACAAACCAACGCGGAGCATATAGAGCCATTCCCCGCCCCCACCTCGGCCTTTCCGACCACATATCCATCATGCTGGTCCCTGCCTACCGTCCCATGTTAAAACAAAGGAAACCAACACAGAGGACCGTCACCGAGTGGCCCAGTGACGCTGCCCTTGTTTTACAGGACTGCTTTCGATGCACAGACTGGCAGGTTTTCAGAGAGGCAGCTGTATGTGAGGGAGAGGTGAATCTGGAGGAATACACAACAACTGTCCTCAGCTTCATCTCCAAGTGTGTCGAAGATGTCACCTCTACCAATAGAGTGACCATCTACCATCAGAATCCATGACATCTCCTCCTCCTCCATCACCCTCAGCACCGGCTCCCCCCAAGGCTGTGTGCTGAGCCCCCTCCTGCCCACCACCACGGACATCTATATCAATAGATGCAGATCCTTAAGGACACCACCCACCCAGCACACCCACTCTTTACCCCTCTCCTCTCAGGCAGGAGGCTGTGGAGCATCCCTAGCAGGACCACCAGACTGACAAACAGCTTCTTTCCAGAAGTTGTAAGACTACTGAACTCTGGTGGTGCTCTTTAGCTCCACAGTGACCTGTGACCTGATACACTGACGTGAAATAACTTAAACTGCATTGCTGCTACTGCTTTTTGGTGTGGAAACTAACTGATTTAGCTTAAGATGGTGTGCTTGGGCTCACGGTTTCTCTAAGCTGAACTATTTTGAAAGAGAGATATTTGAAAAAGAGAGTATTTCTGACATCCTTCAACTGCTGCATTAGACCCTCCGTAGTGTTGTCACAATAGAGATCTGCCTTTGATACGAAAACACAGTGAAAAAAATTCTCCACTGTCATGATAGTACAGCAGAGAATAACTTTTTTTTTGCAACTTCCCTTGCACATGATTTTATTTTGTAGTTTTAGTGTCCATATGTATCTGCTGGTAACAGTTGAATCAGCCACTGTAGGTGTCCTAGGATCCAGTTTTGTGAAGTATGCTGATGCTGTTCCCGTGTTTCACCCATTTGACTTTTTTTCAGATGAATTTTGCATTGACTGCTGCAGTGTGCTGTCATGAGAATGACTGTGGTTCTGGATATTTCAGTGACACTTTTTCTTTCCCTCTTTATTATTCAAACTCAGGGGCTGCCTGTGCAGGCTGTAAACCCTCTGAAACTCACGCTGAAATGAAATTGCACAACACAGTCGGTGAAAGCTGTGAATGTTCAGGAAATTCAATATTGACTTAAATCTTTTACAACGATATGGAAGTGGTATTGAAATTATGGTTATCAGGACAACACTGAGACCAACATTTCCAAGTCTATCTACAGTAACAGTACGAGCCTGCCGGTGTTCAGATAAGTGTAGCGTTGAAATGATTCTGCAGCCGGTCGCTCCCTTTCCACCTCTGGGCCAGTCAGGGCATAAAGGGCTGGAGCCTGGCGGGCCCCAGGGATGGCATGGCGGCATCTGTCAGGAGCTATGATGAGTCTTCACATCAAGGCCTTCAGTGATTACTGCTGTCCTGGCTCTGCTCAACATATGAGAGAGACACCCGCATAACTGCCATGCTTGACTTGACAGGAGTGATCTCGTTTTGCTATCTCCCTGACCTTCACACCATCCATCCTCCACAAAGCGCCCTTGACTTTGGCTGGATGACTTACTAAACACTCCTTAGTGTGCTGCTCTGCTCTCTGTGAACAAATGCTCTTGTCTGTGTCCCCCAGGCCCTGTGAGCACATTCTAAAGGACTTTGCAGATCATTTGCAATGTACCATATTCTAGGCTGGGGTTTGGGGCAAAATAACTAATCAACAAGCACAAAGTATACTAATAGTTTTGGGCACTTTTCGATCCTTGGGTACAGTAATAATTTGTGCCATTCTTCTGCTATTTATGACCATGTTGAATATGGATTTAAACAGATTAATGAAAGTTGAGGAAAAGTGTTGCATTTGTTATTTCATACAGGAGGAGTCTAGTAGATCTTTCGTAAGAAATGTTTTTAGTGTACAGGAAGCCATGCATTTCATTTATAACATGAACCAACAACAGCATGCAGTATTACATAGAAGACAATTGCGACCTTAGCCGAATTTAAAAGAAACAGTGGTAGGTTAAGAGGACCTGTAGGTTTTACACCAAATATGTTAACTCATTATACTTTTAAGATAAAGGACATTTACAGAATTTAAACAGTATTTTCATTTACAAATAAATATACACTTTTAAGAACATGTTCAAGCAAAAACTAATAAAGGCCAAATATATACCATGTACATATGTTTTTTAAGTATCAATCAATCTTTAACCCAAGGTTCTCTTACTTCAACTGCATCTTGCTATCTTTTGCAGATGTCGTTTGCTCAGTTGAAAACATGTTGAACGTGAAGTTTTATACTTTGGTCATGTATAACATGGTTTATGTTGCATCATGTTTGTTGGTACTGAAATACACTATGCTTTGTTGAAAAGTGCTGCTGTTCCTTGGCCCACACAGTCAGTTGACTTTACCATTTCCTTATCCATCCCTCCAGCTGTTACACTGAACTAATTATCATCACCATCACAACCCTTAGCACCATAGCAACCCTTAGCAAGCAGGCGATGCTTTGTGTGTCAGAAAACCTTGTGTTCAGTTGAAGTTGATAGGAATAGAGATAATGCAAATTTGACTCATAACAGACAATATTTGGCGATTCAATGGTATGTGTTTGGACAATTGAGTGTGAGTGTGTGCATCCATCTGCGAGTGTATATGTGCACAGTACAGATGTAGCATGCATATGTGGGTGTGAGCCAGCAAGAAAAAAATGACTAATCTCAGTTTATATTAGAAATCATGCTGTTTTGTATTCCATGCTGTTTATCTGCATGTTTGTTCGTATCTGAATAATAATATTGTATAATGACACTGTGCATGAAATTATGTGCAAATGTGCACAGTGGTATACTGATTTCATTTGGACTCCTTTCTATTTCAGGATTTTGGTTGTCTGTATCGGATTTATTATACTGTATGTCAAAGATTATCACATGTGCAAAAGTGCATCAATAAAATTGCAGGTGTCTCCACAGTAATAATGGGAAAACAAGGGAGGAGACTGCATCATGCATAGTAGGCTGGAATGAGTGGTCGCACTCGAAGTCCCATTTTATTTGACCATTGAGATATGCTAATTTATGACCGTCCCAAGAAAATACAGCTTATCATCACAGTCCCTCGACGGCCCGCTGTTACAGCTCATACCATGTCTTTGAGCACTTTCTGTCTAATGCTCTGCGCTTGAGTTATTGCACTGTATTCCCTGATCACAGGACTACATTAATATTGCAGCATTATGTACACCTGAGTGCTCTATCTACCTAGAGAAATGGACCTGGGTCACATCACTTCCCACATAGTCTATTCCAGTGCCCCCTGGGAGCCGATAACTGAAAGGCTCCATTATGGAACAAACTGTATAAAGACAAACACAAGATGTATGCATTTGGCAATGGACTGTATATTATCCGAATACATTACATATATCGCATGGTAACAGTAACCTGATTGTTTATTTCTACCTTTGAATATGTTATTTCTCAAAGGGAACTTACTATTACAACTTAGATTTTTAGTAGTTTTGGCCACCCTCCCAAATTGCAATAATACGCTTGTACTCAATAGGACGTAGTGTTAGTTCAGGCAGAACACTGAAGTCATACTTTAGCTGATTGGCTGCTTCAGCCATGCTTCACCATCATCTGCTTTGCTACCAGGTGACTAATGATGTCTAAATACTTTGTACAGGTGTAGAAAGTGACCATTATATAACTTGACACTCTGTGCCCATGCCATCTGCTACTAAAAGTCCTTCTACCCACCATCCCCCTCCATATGTTCTGTGCAAAGTTTTGGTGATTTAACTGAGATGATAATGATAATGTTTATATATGTGTTTATTAATGTGGGATTAGTTCTCCCAATGGAATCCTCAATGATACTCAAATTCTTAAGGAGCTCTCAAAAAGAGCAGGGACTTTTCTGCTAAATCTAAGTGTGTTACCATTTGCTATAAATGATCACTGTGTGAACTCTGAATGAGCCATGGTCATTTCTAAGAACATGGTGACATCACTTATTGGAAACAAACCTCCATTTTAGACAAACTTATTTAGAAGAGAAAATGAAGCAGAGAGGTTATTACCCTATTATAACTATGTTGTACTGACCTTTACACATGCTTTGTTTAAGGTTTAACTCTGAATAAAGTGGTCAGGCTTAACTTTTGGGTAGTTCAGACTCAGACGGCAACCCCTAGGAGTCTGCCACAGGAAGCATCAAATAAAGATTTTAAATGAGGCAGACAGCCATTTAAAGTGACAATATTTAACAAATGATTTGGGGAAATTATTTTAAGATTTTCATCATTTCTGGTAGGACGTAGTTGGGCATGAGGCCTCATATGAGATTTTTTAACACATTTTGCATCTCAGTGCCTCCTATGGTTTTTCAGATGGGCCCTGTTGAATTGATAACGTTTGAAGATGAAAGTTTATGAATATTACCTTTAACTCATCTGCCTTTATTGTTCTGTTTCTCAAACAGGTTCCTTTGTATGACTCTACCATGGACCACATCATCTGCTGCCTGCTGGTCCTGGGAGCCACAGTGATGATCACCCATGCATGCCCCAAGTACTGTGTATGCCAGAATCTGTCTGAGTCCCTTGGGACATTGTGTCCATCCAAAGGTCTTCTATTTGTTCCTCCGGACATTGACCGCAGCACGGTGGAGCTTCGTCTGGGAGGCAACTACATCCTGCGCATTACGCAGCAGGATTTTGCCAATATGACTGACCTGGTGGACCTCACCCTCTCTAGGAACACCATCAGCTACATTCAGCCCTTCTCCTTTGGTGACTTGGAAACACTGCGCTCGCTTCATCTGGATAACAACCGCTTGATAGAGCTAGGTCCTGATGACTTGCGAGGCTTGGTCAATCTGCAGCACCTCATTGTTAACAACAACCAAATGGGAAGCATCCATGACAAGGCCTTTGAGGATCTGGCACCTGCCTTGGAGGATCTGGATCTCTCCTATAACAACCTGATGTCTCTGCCATGGGACTCAGTCCGCCAGATGATTAACCTGCACCAGCTAAGTCTGGACCACAATCTGTTGGACTTTATTCCAGAGGGCACCTTCACTGACCTGGAAAGGCTGGCAAGATTGGACCTGACCTCAAACCGCTTGCAGAAGCTGCCCCCAGATGCCATCTTTGCCCGCGCCCAAGACTCAATGATCTTGACTACACCCTATGCTCCCCAACTTTTCCTAAGCCTAGGTGGGAACCCACTGCACTGTAACTGTGAGATGCTGTGGCTGCGGAGGCTCGAGAGAGATGACGACCTGGAGACTTGTGCTTCCCCTCCTGCCCTAAAGGGTCGTTACTTTTGGAATGTGAAGGAGGAGGAGTTTCTGTGTCAGCCACCTCTCATTACCCAGCACACCCATCGAATGCTGGTCTTGGAGGGCCAGACAGCCAGCCTAAGGTGCGAAGCAACTGGAGACCCTTCTCCTACCATCCACTGGATATCCCCTGATGATCGGCTGCTTGGTAACTCCTCCCGAACCGCAGTGTACAGCAACGGAACCCTGAGCATCACTATCACCACCTCCAAGGACTACGGCAGCTTCACCTGCATTGCCGCCAATGTGGCCGGGGAGTCCACCGCCTCTGTGGAGGTGTCCATTGTCCAGCTCCCCCACCTTAGCAACGGCACCGGGCAGCCTGCACCACCGAAGTCACGCCTCTCTGACATCACAGGGACCACCAAGATCAGCAAAGGCTCTCCCAAGAGCCAACCTGAGAGGACTGTGTCTGTCTCCGAGGTGACAGCTGTTTCTGTGCTGGTCAAGTGGACAGTGAGCAAGTCATCTCCCAAGGTGAAGATGTACCAGCTTCAGTACAACTGCTCTGATGATGAAGTTCTGATCTACAGGTAAACACATGCATATTTTAGTAAACGTAAAGTGTTGGCACAGTTTATGTGGAAAGTCTTGACAATTGGTTCATATATGGGTTTTTATTACCAATGGATGTAATGACTGAAATGTGCAATGTGAGAAGGATTGGTTGAAGTGATGAATCCACAAACAGACAAATAGAACCGGTCAGAAAAGATGATCATTTACCATGTAATGTGTTTTCAGCTTGTTCTGCTGACCCCCAAGTGGCCAAAAAAATCCCTTTCTTTAGTTGTAATGCTAATAATTTGTTCTTTTGCACCAAAATTGAAAGACATTTGGCACAGCAGAAACACTGCTGTTTTTGAATCTGTCTGAAACAGCTTTCTGTCTAATTTGAAATCACAGCATTTTGAAAATTACAGTTGTCATTATAGTAGTGTCAATATTTTTCCAATATTTGTGCAACAGTAAGTGCATCTTTATTACTGAAAGATGAGGAGTCAGTGGCATAGAGGGAAAAAGTCTTGGCATCTGAATGAGAGGTTCAATACAAACATTTAAACAAGCACTTAAACATTGAATGATGTCTATTTACAGGGTGCAGTCTTTACAGAATCACACAGCAAGACTTTTCAGTGGAATCAGTATATTGCAGAGTTTTCTGTAATATTTTACACTGACATTGGACCATCCATCATCCAATGTCTGTATTGTCCATCAAATAGTTTAACAGCAGCAAAATCAACTCTTTTCCCTTCTTCATCACCCTTTCATCATCTTATGTCTCCCTCACAAAGCACTGTGCTGTGCTGTGCTGGGCTGGGCTCAGTTATGTTCAGCAGTCCAGAACCAGGGGAACTGTTATGCTCTGGAGGCAAGGGTTTCTGTCAATCCAGCTACATTTGATGGGGATGAAACTGTATGAGATGAGGCTTGTATTCTACCAGCCAGAAAAAAATGAATTACTTAATGCCATTTAAATCAGTTACTCCATTTAAAACAGTGAAAAACAATATATTTAGAGCTGTAGCCTCAGGGCTGTGGCCACCTTTTTGCTGCAACATTTCCCTTTATTATGAAGCATATTTTCTTTCTGAAGAATGTTTTCCAGTCCTTTGTGTAATTATACAGAAAAATTTCAGCAAATAGTAATGTAATGTCAATAATTCTATTCAGCACTTATATCTTTCATATTAACATTTTGAATATAAATATGTAGAAAGATTATATTATATAATATACACCATTCATTTTATGCGAACAGCATATGCACCAAGCTACACAGTACTTGAAATGACACCTGTAAAGAAAATTCCTCGTTTAAAAACTCTTGATAAATGCAAATCAGGATTTGCAGAGTGTGCTGCTTTTTACACAAATATCTGATGTATAAAATTCAACTTGAATGAAAATGTGCACACATTCAAATATTGAACTATGAGAAAAGGAGATTCAGGTGGCAAAACAGTGAACTAAATTAAATGTTCTACTGACACTTTCAATCAGTTCTTTGTTCTCTATCTGTGGTTCATAGTGAAAAATTGAGACAGCTGTTTGAGACTGTCCTCATATGAAAAATGACAGCATTGAGCCTTTGTTCAAATGGCTACAATGACCTCCTGCATGATTATGTTTACCTGACAAGGACCTGTAGTGGCCCAGCTCGGTATCACTAGGAATAACATTATTACAATTCCACACTTCACAGGTTAGATCCAATGCCAAAGTTCAGTGCCAATGCAGGAAGTAGTGTGTTCTTAATGTGGCGAGGTGGACAGAGTGTGGAGGTGGGGATTATGGATAGGTGCGTAGTGTGTCTTTTCATTAACCATGGCCACAATTTTTCTCAAAGACCTTTTTATTTCCCCTAACCTTAACCATACTGTTGTTGCCATGCACAGATACTGTACAAAGTAAGAAGTTCAGCAGTGGACAGTTTGTCATTGAACATAATTCGGGTTTTGCAGAATCGCCCAGTACTGATGTTCTTGTCTGGCGATAGGGTTGTGTGACCTCGTGAAATATGACTCTTTTCTCAAAGCCTTAAGTCAAGGGCTGTTTTCGAAACCACCTGCTACATAATACAGACAATCGCAGTATGCTAGGCCAGGCTTAGCAAGTTTCCGCTTTTGAAAAGCAGAAGTAAACAATAGTACTGCTAATGGCAATGGCATATAGCCATGTCACAATTTCTGCAAGCACATGTTTTAATTACAAAAATATATTATAAGTGGTACTTCGATTTATATTCCTCCCTGTCAACCACTGACGTGGTAGTCTTGCTGTCTGCCATTTCAACTATAGTGACCGTATAAATAAAGCTGAAAAAATATTTTATATGTATATATAGAGAGAAAGCATCTTCCTGATTACATACCTGCCTTCCTGGTCTCACTTCAAGAACTGTGTCTTTTGTTGTGTCTTTATAGTTTCTCTCAGACATTCATGGTTTTGCAGTTAGTAGCTGTGTGAAGAATGGAAAAGAGAAAAGAGAAGTGCAAAGCCTGTCTACTGTCTGCCTGGCCAATCACTGAGTACAGATTGTCACATCATCTGTTTCAGAAAATTGCAAAAAGTGTCAGATTCAGGGCCCCACTGATTGTCTCTCTGGAAGAGAGGTTTCAGATGATGTTAATTATTTCAACAGGCACTTTGTTGTAAGCATACTTATACCAAAACCTGACCAAATCGTAATCACGGTAATGGCAGATCAGTAAACCCCCATACAAATCATTTTTGTAATGGTTTTGACCTGTTGATAGGGATGCAATATGAAATTGTAATAACAAGGCAAAAGAAAAAAAACTAGAAACCTAATAAAGTTGACAAGTGGGGAGAACTTCAGGCTGGTCAATCCTGGTTAATTTTCTCCAATAACAATGACAATCATTAGTACAAAATATGAACAACTGGGTTAAAAAATATCTGGTTCTTTTACTTAAAGTCGAAGGTACAAGCCTGGACTCAAAAACATCTTTGTTAGCTAGTTATAGCTTCATGCGATCTGTAAAAAAGTGAAATAAGAAGTTGTGTGAATGATGTAGCTAACTGGGAGGCCTAAAAGGAAAAGCAGGGACCTCAAACTGAACCTTGCTGAGCCGGAACATACCTGATCAATTAAGACGTTAGCAAAAGCTGCACCAAATCTAGAGGGATTAAAACAGCTTTCATGCTGCCATGAGAATATGATTTTCAACCTTAGTCTCTGTCTCTGCGCTGTGCATTGTGTGAAAGCGGCCTGAAATGTTTCACAGATTCATGAAAGCTGAGTTGAATTCAAGAAAGTTGAGAGAGGAGACAACTCTCTGTAAAAGTTTAGGTAACAATGGAAGTTTGGAAAAAGGCCTGTAGCTGCTGGGATTCAAGGGATCCAGACAACTTAATAATTTCAGCTGTGTCTCGCTGTTGTGCACACGAGGTAAGGGTTGTCAGCTGTTTCCTCTTCAAACACTAGAGCTGGAGGACAATGCTATCACTGCTCAAACGCATTGAAAGCAGACTTTTTGCTGCTGTCAGTCTAGGGAGAAGGCTTTTTAAAATTCCTGAAAAGTGTACTATTCTGAGATGTTCCATATGTGTGACTGCGGTATATTCAAATTTGTACACAAATCTATGGTACATTTGCAATGAAAGGTCAACTTTTTGTCCTCTAATTGGTTATGTATAGTATGCAAGGACTATCCTAGTCTTATCTAAGTTCAACAAAATGTTACATCAATATTATATTGTGTATACTATTAAGTAAGTACAATTTAGAATGTTCTACTTTGCTTTGTTTCTTTTAATACTGATCTGGCAAGTCCTCCAAATGAAATGACAAATACATCGATTTCAACTGTGCTGTGGGACGACACATAAAAGCGTTTCCTGGTTACGGTTTGGTTAGGTTAAAACACAAAAAAGACTGGGTTAGGGGGTACGAACATGATAAAGTTTGATGACCCATCTGTGTAACTATGTATCTTTTCAAACACAAAATAGCACGTACTTTCTCTTACAAATAAAACATTGAATTCATTAGCAATAAAACACATCCTTTCTTAATTCTGGGGTTTTGCTGCTACTGCCTTACTTGGTCTGGTATGATCAGTAGCTCATGGTTGCCAATGTTAAGTAATGTTAGCAAGCTTTAGATAGATAATGATATGTACAGTGAGCCAGTTTGTAGACTTTATTTCTATTCTCTACCTTTCCTAATGTTTCAGTAAGTTTGAGGTTTGTGGCTGCTGTTCAGCCAACATTACATATTCTCACTTTAAATTTGCTCAATGTCTGCTGGATCTGTTAAAGGGCAACTGTTTGCTACCACATTTGCCAAAACAACTTCATACGGTCACATGGTGTGTTTTCGGGTGGTTCTGCTGTAAGCCCGTTGGCTAAAAAAAGATTAGTGAATGCAGATGTAGCTATTGAATTCATGTCCTTTCATGTCAGCTGCTGTGCACTCATATCTATGTCATAATTACAGCTTATTTCCAGATCCATGGAAACTCTCTGCAGGGCTGGCTGTAGGTTTACATAAGCTATGCTTTTATCAGAGTTATATCAAGGAGAGACCGTAACACAACCACAGGCCTAAGATGGCACCACTTTAAACACACCTTCCTCTTCCTAATGCATCCATCCATTGCAGTCAGATAGAGGGGATGTACAACCAGGAGATATTCAAGGGTATAGACAAAGACACAGACAAATGCCATGGTCCATTTAATCCCCTACAATACAGCTGCAGAGCCGAAGAGTGAGTAGCAGCCGGTGAGAGGCCATTAGGGATTTTGATTATATAAGCATAATCACATTTTCCAGCAGCACCCCAATGTTTAGGCTGAATCAATGGGGCAGGAGAGCATTTGGCATGACCTTGTCTGTTTTTGTCCAGAGCAAAAAGCCTTAAGAAATCAATAGAGATAATGAATAATGTTTCCCTGATTCTTTGCAACAAAAAAAACTCCAGAGCCATGAAATAGTTTCATGGTTGTGGCCAGGGAAAATGCAGCCTGGAGTAATGATTTATTTGTTTTGTCAGCTCTTTCTTTGAACTGAGCAAATATGTAGAATATTAATACTGTAACTGACAAATCTCTTGCAAAGCTTAAAGAAGACTAAGCCAAGAGCCCATCTCCTCCGTACCCTCTCCCACTCTTCTTTTCTCTCTCCTCTCTCCGCTTTCACTATGATTAATGCTATGGCCTCACGCCATCAGCGGGAGCTAAGCAGGGCACTCGACAAATTGCCGCCTGAAGGGGCAGGAAAAAACTTTTATCTCCCTCTGATAAGCACGGGCATAGGTTTCTCTGGACATGGGCTTTATTCCTATGAATTAAAATGAATTAACCAGTCTATGCAGACAACCTGAAATCAATTAGACCCAGACACAGGAGCGAGCAGCAAAAGCATCACTAGACTAAAGAATTTCGCTCCCAATTCCAGGCAGCCACTTATAATGGTGTAATGAACTGTAGCACAAGTTGTTGGAGAACTTTTTTATTGAAAAACAGCTTTTTTTATTTGAGCTGCAGTGACTAATTGGGATAAGGCAAACACCGCGGTTGTGATGTTTTTGGTTCCTGACACATCTATGATCTTTGATGCATGTCAGATTAATGTCCTTTTGGAGAAAGCTGTCAGATAAATTGGCAAGTCACAATGAGCAAACAAATGAAGGGTTGATCGTTTCGGTTGTGGTTTGACGTAAAAACATTTAAGGGGACCTTCGTTGTCATGATTAGAATAAAACAGCGTTGACAAAGTCAACATTCCACCTTTAATCCTGACACACAGGAGACTGGAAGTTGCTGTCAGGAACAGGTCGTATTTAGGCATTCAGGCTGACCTTTTTCTGGGGAGGACAGGCTCCCTTAACTATGTGCCACTCCAAGTGTCTGTGAATACTTACAAGGGGTATGGTTTGGGTCTTAGTTTGATTTTATAACATCTCAAGAATAGTAAAGGCTCTTCCCTTTAGCAAGCTTAGAGAAGCCAGATAAACCGATGAGAGCCTGGCTAAGCTGAAGCCATGCTGCCCCAGATAATAACTGATACTGATCTTAAAAATACAGGTTGGTTCTCTGACATGTAAACTGATGTTTGTTTAGAAGTGTCAACCTGGGTTGGGTTTGACAACACTGCATCAGATCCAAATCCAGTACGGAATCTGAATTCTTGCTAATTCAATTTGGTTTAGCTTTCAATATGTACAAGTTCTAAATATACTACTGGAAGGGGTCAATATTGTTGTTGTTTTTGCCCCAAGGCCTCTGAGTGGATTACTCCGGCCATGCCCGAGTCTTTTTTAATCCTGCTGGGAAACATAGAAATAATGAGCCCTATCATAAACAGTTTAAAAATCAAGTACTTTTACTTGATTGACTTGACAGATTTTCAGCTGTGAAGTTGAAAAATGGACAAGCTCGCAGGTTTGTCAGGGAGTGGTTAAAGATGGGTAGCTGAGTATTAAGATACATGTTACTTTTGTGGCTTGATACTTTCAGCTCTACCATACAGCCTGAGGGTTAGACAATCAGGTTCATGACTGATGTGAATCCCTGCAGGGGAAACTGTGGCTCTGCAAATTAATAAGTAATATCATTTAAACAGCAGGTGGTGTAACTGCAGCGGTACAACCTCAGTCCAGTCCTCTGCTGTCCTCTGCCACTTAGCAGCTCTCGGCCAGTTGGAGGCTCACTTTCTTTCTCTGGGGTTCCTTGACATCTAGATGGTAGCTGTTGAAGCAGGAAAGTTTCTTCCTCCACACACACGTGCATACCTGTGCATACTGGATTACAGCTCTCCAGAGCTTAATACCCCAACACCTGACACACTCCCCTGTGTTGTGGTTCCTACCACAAGGACTGCTTACGGTTCCCACAGATCCAAATTTAACTTGGATTGGCCTGTACAAAATGTACTTCACTCTCCAGTTCTTCTGGCCTTTCCTGGGGTTCTACTTATTTATTTATCATTGCTGCAGAGCTCTGATATCAAATGGACCCTATGTTCACTGCAGCAAGACAGATGGCTCTAAGAGATAAAGCCAATTACTGTTGGCTGTCTGTTAAAGCAGCCACCGCTGAGTCTTAGCAGTGGAGAGAAACTCGAGGCAATGCAAATGGAAATCCTTGCTTTCCTTTTATGAAAAATTGCATGGTGAATAGAGCTTGCACTATCTGTGGCAGCAGTTAGTCAAATCTCCATGTGCTGAAATTACATGTGTACCTTGTTCAGATGCAGATGGCTCAGTTATTTATAGCATTTACTGTATCACTCCTGAAGGTTTTTACAACTGCCTCTGTGTCTTTAAAATAGATATCAGCCCAGGCTATTACAGAGGAAGACATTTTTTCCTTAATACTTCCATTAACCTGCAGGTCTTAATTGTTTTTCTTGTCTTTGTTAAGGATGATCCCAGCCTCCAGTAAAGCTTTCTTGGTGACAAACCTGGTGTCTGGGACCCGCTATGATCTGTGTGTGCTGGCCGCCTGGGATGACACCGCCACCACGCTCACGGCCACCAACGTCGTGGGCTGCACCCATTTCTTCACCCAGGATGACTACCCTCAGTGTCAGTCTCTGCCCAGCCAGCTTCTGGGAGGCACCATGATCCTGGTGGTGGGGGGCATCATCGTGGCCACTCTGCTCGTGTTCATCATCATTCTCATGTTGCGCTACAAAGCTGCAGATAATGAACCCCCGGTGGGGAAGCTGACCAGTGTCAGTGACACACATTGTCAGACCAACGGGGGTCGACTTGGGCAAAATGGACTGCTTATGCCCCAGTCTCAGTCTGAGCCAAAGGTCAAGGCCAAAGTCACTCTGCAAGACGAGGTGGTGGAGTTCAAGTGTGGGTCCCTGCAGAGCAGCCTCACCTCTTGTTCCTCTTCTTCAGGCTCCATGGCTGGGGGCTCTTACAGCCCCAACAGCACACTTGCCCACATTTGGAGTTCCTCCAAACCCCGGTCCAATTTGGACCACCTCCTAGGGGCCTTCACCTCACTGGAGCTGCGGGGAGTGCAGAGCCGCGACCCAGGGACTTCCAGTAGCACTGCGATGATGTTAGTGAAACCCCACACAGACAGAGAGCCACTGCTGGGCCGGACGCTGGACTCCGGCCTCAGCCGGCTCCGCATGCTACCACTGGACTCCAAGCCAAAAAGGAGCCAGTCCTTCGACATGGGAGACGTAACAGGTGCCAGAGCCGCTCAGCTGTGCAACAAACCACGCAGGATTAGCAGCATCTGGACTAAGAGGAGCCTGTCTGTAAATGGCATGCTGCTGCAGTGTGAGGAGGAGGGGGACAGGAGAGGGAGCAAGGGGACAATAGACAGTGCCGACTGGGTGATGGAGAGTACTGTCTAGGAAATGATGGAGGGTCGTCACACTGTCAAACACTGCCCACATGGACAGCCAACAGCCATGCCAAGACAGACCTGCTGGTCTCCGAGCCTTTGCCCTGCATGAAGCATTCATCCCTTCTACTCCACTGCTCAGACTCAAATGAGACAGGATGAGGGGTTTTCATAGCCAAATACAAACTTCTACCTTTGGATTGTTCTGCCTCCCTCACACTTTGTACAGAGATGGATTAAAATGGCTGATCAGCCTCTAAGAGCTGAAGGGAAATTACAGAGCAGTGCTGTGTTACAGAAATATGTGGGCATGCTCATGGACTGCTATTATATTGTATACATTTAAAGTATGTAATGAAATCAAAGTTTTATATTTTTTATTTTGCTGGTCAAACACAAATGATCCATTACTGGTCCTTGCCTTGACACAAGAGCATGGCCTGACCAGTGGTCAAACCATAAACTCTTCTACTGTAAATTCATCCTCATTTCAGGTACCTAATGATGCAGTTTAACCTTCTGTGACTGAGTGGTGCAGTATATATAGGTAGATGTGATGCTTTGATTCCTTAAGATTTAAGAAAAAAGATTTATTGACAAAGTTGTATGTGAAATATATTTACTTTCTATACAGAGTATATATTTAAGGGGACCACTCAATATTTCTGTATGCTGCATAGATTATAAAACCCACCATCTCCTAAACTTTGGCTGAACTGTGTGTAAAGACTCAGTTAATGGTTTGAAATAACAAATGATTGAGGAGGACTGGTGCTATGAGTTGGATGTTCCAAGACAAGAAGGTCTGTTTAGTTTGTGTACATGAGATTTGTTAGGTCCAGTAGCAGTAGTCATTTTTTTGTTTTGTTACAGCAGTCACACTGCCAAACAAAACATTTTCTCCCATTTCACTGAAACTTGCTACACAGTCAGCGATATCGGATTCTACGACAAAATCAGGATAAATCTGGTTTATTACAACTTGAGTATTATATTGGTAGACTTATTCATCATTTCTACCAGTAATAATAACACTGTTCTCAACAAAGTCATTGTTGGGATCTGGAAACATTACTGTAACAAAGTCCAACAGGGCAAGAAACACAGGCAGTTAGACCATCAGACAGGCTGGAATCCAGATTTCAATTAAAAGTTCCCAATCAGGTAGCCAGTCCACCATCAGCACCATTCAGCACCATTCAGCATTCAGCAGGACAGGAAATCTGTGTGAGGAAACCTCCCTGAGAGGTTTGTTCATATCGTTTTAATTTATTGAGTAATTAGATTGGGGCATTCTTGTGGATTATTGTGAAGGTGTAACCCATAGAGCCACAGTATCAACAACCAAAGGATACCCCTCTCTCTGGCCAGTTTTTCTTTAGCCCAATATAAAACCAAAAGTATTTCCCTTTACACACTTTATTCATTTTGGGGGAAGTAGCCATTGTTGTATCTTTAAAATATATACAGGTCCAGTTAATTAATCTCTGATCCACCAAGGTTGTACGTTACTTACGTCTTTTAAAAAGTCCCAGAATTTGTTTTGAGATTCTGCTTCCAGTCATTTTGTACAAATACACTTTTCAAATGGTTGACATCACATTCCAGAAGTTCCTCCTTGTTCTCTTCATACACTGCTCAATGTTCATATAATTCATACAGATGGTTTAATAAATGAAATGAATAATTAACCTATTTTCCTTCTATGGAACAACATAAAGTTGTTTTATTGTCAGGTGTTGCATGTTTCTGCTGAACTGACTCATGAGACTGTTTGGTCCAGTGTATACACTCATGCTGTCATTTCTCACATATTGTCTGAATGAATTTTTTTTGTGATTTCTGATATGATTGTGTGTTTACAGTGTCTCTGTATATTGGATTTTTCTTTTGTACCATACTCCAGTTGAAATATGTGTGGCAGTACTTAGTAGTAGTGTGGCAGTAGAAGAGGAGGTGAGGAGCAGGAGCTTCACTGTGCTGTTCCAGTGGAACGCTGCACATTTCTTACCTGGAGCTGTAAAATATGTTTGTGTGGTCAAATTGTTGTTTTTGCTACTAAGATAAAACTAAAAATCTCTTGAGACAGCCATGTGATGTCAGAGCATTTCCTCTACGACTACAGGGAACTATATAATAAAAATATATGCTAGAAATCAAAGCAAGTAAGGTGAGACCCAGAGGTTAATTGGGATTACAAAATGTAACTGCATATGAATTTAATGCATGTTATACATTGTATCCATTCATTTGGTATATTAATGTGTGATTGGATAAAATTAGGTTTGCATTTCATGGTTTAGCAACAAAACCTAAAGGCTCACAATAGTTTACAGGCCAATCTGAGCATCTAGCGCTGTGTGTGCCACCATACATGTGGACATATTTAAGGAGCTGCTATTACACTCAACACCAGTGTTGGTCAGTAAGGCTAATAACATTTCAGTAACAATATTTCAGTAACAAAATATTCCTAACCCAGTAACAATATCCACCCCCTACTTGTTACAACCTGTCTTTTGTTGTTCCCGAATTCAATTCAGTAATTGTCGCACATGCATGTCACCAAGGACCTATCTGGAAGATGGAAACGCTAATATTCAGCGGCTGGAAATATTCTCATTACTCTGATTTTGTCAAGAGGAAAGATGACAAGAACATCATTGTCAAATGTAAATTGTGCGCAGGTAGTGGTACAAAGAGTCTTTCAGACTTTTACATTACATTACATTTAGGCATTTAGCAGACATTTTTATCCAAAGCGACTTCCAAATAAGAGATTTACATAAAGTGCATAGAACCACGATTGAAAACAACAAGACGTCATATAAAATAGACTTCCTGAAACACCTGCTACAAAAGCACAACAACGTGAAGCTGGTGGAAATACACCCCACCAAAGACGAGCCCTCTGCGTCCACAGAGAATGACTCTGGCCCTGCAATGGCTAAACAACCAAAACTTGATTTTAATTGTGGACAGCAGGCTACAAGCGACAAAGAACTAATGAAGCTTGTGGCTGTATATGTGGTGGATGAAATCTCCACGGCTGACTCTCATCTCCTCGTCAGATCCTTGTCAAAATACCAGTCACAGGCAGCAGAAGACCTCCAGGTAAAATAAATCATCAGTTTGAGTAGGTGTGCTTTTCATCTAGCTGTAACTTTTATGGATTCACTGGCTGCAGAAAAAAACAACTATGACTTGAAGCCTTAGCTGCGCTAATCAGCAGTTTCCCTTACATTCACACAGAGGCATACAAGAAAGTCTGAATTTTGAGGAAAACGTAAGCAATTATGTGGAGTGTAACAGTAAAGTAATATGAGTACACAAGTAGTGTAACAAATTATTGTTCTCAGGGGGTAATATGTGAAATTATTTTATTTTTGAGAAGAGTAAGGAGTATTAAAGTAAATTTTTTGAGTAACAAGTCCAACACTCCAACCACAGACTCTGTGGTTGGAGTATATACCCGGCATATAATGTTATGATGTCTTGATGTCCTGCAGAAGACCCTTAAATTGTCGGCAAGAAGCAGATCAATTAATATTCCATTGTGCTCCATGTATAAAAGAATATTGTTCTATGTGATCGCACCAGATGATTACAGATGTTGCTCACACAGACCAAGAGCCATTCATCATAAAGGAGGCCGGCATGATGATGCAACATGGCACAGATCATAACATTTCAGATTTGGAGAGGCAAATGCTCTCTCTGCACGCCTGCCGCAATGATAGTAATCGCAGAGGTTTGCAGCTGCACGGGTAAGAGTGCGAAGACCAGAACCATGCAAGAACCAAGTCTTGCAGCAATGTCCATCACACCCCAAAATACAAAAGTACTAAACCGAATGAATCGATGATTTTTAGTGCTGGATTTATAGCCTAGCTGGTGTATGCACTTAGCTGCTGTAGCTATGCAGAGCCATGCAAACCTTCCCTCTATTGTTCGTGTCATAGAATAAGTCAAAGAATGTAGACAGTTACTGTGGGGGATTTAATATACATGATAAAGTCTGATAAGCTATAAAAAACATTGATCTGATGTTGTGGTGCTATCAACAAGTGAAATCTATCTGTCAGCCAGGATCAGCTCTGGCTCCTTGCGACCCTCTAAGGATAAGCTCTTATAGATAATGGAGGATGAATACAATTTAAAGTTTTATCTTTTGAGGTAGTATCTGAAATATCTTCCCGTGGACCAAAGTGTTAACTGCCTTTGAATTTATTGAGTCATTGATATCACTTAACATCACCTTATAATTACACGTGATACAAACAATTTTATGATTCACTTTTATTTTGATCACCTCAGTTTATTTTACGTTAAGCTTTTACCTTAAAAGATAAATTGGACAGATTGAATGTGTGTCACAACTCTCAACGCATGAGGGGGGGTACCCGCCATCTGTTTAGCCCCCCGGAGATGAAGAGGAAAACAACTAATGTGCAATTTAAAAGAAATCCTGCAGAGGTTTGTGACAGAGATACTTGCATCTTCACTGCTCTTTAGTTTGTCCTCAGCTTCACTGAAAAGCCAGAGCATTTAGACAAAAACATTTTTTATAGAATATGCAATGTCTTTTTAATAGTTGTTTTCAGTATACACTGTCTTAGAATATTTGGTATAGCAACATCACCACACTCATCTAATCTGACAGCAACACATCGTGCAGCAGACTAAAGTCACAGAAAATGTCTGACAGAGACAGTGCATGAAAAAAATTTAAACTGAAATAAAGACCAAAAACACTAAACAACGGAAAAGTTAAGGTTTCACTTCAGCTGACATATCACTGAATGGGACAGTTGCTTGCTTCTTTCTCTGGTTTTCTGGTGTGTGGATCTCCACTGTACAACTTTTTTCATGTTTACTATAATTTGCGAAAAAAGTCGATGTGTCGATATGGGAACACAGGGACAATTGACAGTGATGTGACAGATTTCTCTAAAGGCCATTATTTGGAGGTCAAAATATAAAACGAAAATCTTTTTTTTTCTTTCACGTGCTGGATTAGGGGTCATCACAGGGCTCAACTAGGTTCCCCAACATAATTCCAAGTGTGATACTGAGCTCAGATGTTCAGAGCAGGCCGACGCAGGATTTAACTTTTGATTTTCAGGAACGTCATGTTATGATGGGAGTGTTTCTGTGAAATGATGTGACGAGTGGAGCCGGTTCTAGATGGGCTTTATTAGGCCACTTTGTGACCCTGCAGCCTGCATTTGCTTGTTGCAGCTTTTAAAAAAGGCAATTATCAGATAAGTGTGGCAATATTCTCTTATTGTCTATAAATCCCATGTGCAGCCCCAAACCAACAATGAATGTTTCCTACTAACAAGTAGTGTGTGTATCACAGCCTGATATCTCCTCTTCCTCTGAGCCATAAAAAACTATTAAAAACACATCAGCGAGCCACACTGTTGCACTCCAACAAACACCATCCTGCTGCCCCAAGTACTCACTAGAGCACCAAATGTGGATTAATCCGCAGCTGAAAATAGTCCTCAACAAATGCAGTTTTCTTCCTGTTGTAGTGATGTGTCAACAGTGTCCAGCTGTTTTAAGAAATTATATAGAAATTATAGTTTAATTCTTTTAAAGGCTCAGCTTTAAAAGAATTAACCCTCTATGGTACGTAGTATGATGTCAGTTGGAAAAAAAATGTTTGGAGTGTTTTTTTCTCATAGAATAGACCAAATTAACATAATCTAAAGAAAAATGTTAAAATAAAAATTGGGGGGGTACTTTTTGGGGTGTGTTGCCTTGAGGCAACACTGTACCATAATGGCAAGTAGTGAAAAAAGAGAGTTATTGTTTCAAATTTGAACATCATTTATTTAAAAACACAAGGGAAATACTCAATAGCCTCAACAGGTCGAAATGCATGTCACTTAAAATGGTAAAATGTAAAAAATAACTATTTTCATAACATTACAAGTCTGAATGTTGCCTGCAGGCAACACTGTACCATTGTGGAACAACCTAAAAGGATGAATGTGTTGAAAAGTCTGAGGCTCACTGCTTATGGAAATTCATGAAGCAGTTCTTCTCAGCAGTGAAGCATAGATAAGTGACACACTTTGAACAGTGCACTTTCACTATACCCTTGACCTGACCTTTGTTCTGTACAGAGCAAGCAGCCAGTCTAGAAGGTCCACTCCTCCCATACTCTTATTGAATGCCTGCACGACACTTGGGCAAGTCACCTGCACTGCTTTGTTTTTTTCCCAATCCCATCTTTGCACAGAGATCGTTGGGTTGGCTGAAGCTTTGAGGCAAAGGTTAAGAGGAGATGGACAGCACTTTTCCAACACAGTGGATCTTTCTCTTTTGGAGAATGGTCTGGAGATCCACACTGGTGAACCAGTTATCAAAGCCTGCAGCTCGTCTTCAGCACTACTCAGTTCTAATTCTAACATCAACAGGGAGTGCTAGTTCTACCTCATTCCTTGAAGAGGCATAGAATGATGTTACATTCATTCTGTAAATGGAGGAAACGTGTGGAAAATATAAGCATGTGCTCTGCAAAGAAGACTCACAAAGTTCACTGTAATAGTAGTAGACTATAGCCTACAATGTACAGTAATAGCCTGAACTACAACTTTAACATCAAGTTTATCTAGGTTAAATTGTATACATATAAATAAAAAGAAAATTATGATGACTGGTATGATTTTAAACAGTATATATACCTAAATACAAAATACCACAATGTCATGGTAAATCCATAATGGTACGGTGTTGCCTCAAGGCAACATTTGCATTTTAACAAGTTTCCATTACTTAATTAGCAAATAAAGTACATTAAACTATTAGAAATTAACCTTTACCCATGTATTTTTGTGAATATATTTTTTTCTAAACTGAAA
>JAVQJL010042800.1:0-42274 GCA_036024295.1 Nannoperca obscura
CCCCCCCCCCCCCCCCCCCCCCCCCCCCCCCCCCCCCCCCCCCCCCCCCCCCCCCCCCCCCCCCCCCCCCCCCCCCCCCCCCCCCCCCCCCCCCCCCCCCCCCCCCCGCCCCCCCCCCCAAAAAGAAAGGACGGTCGAGTTGATTGCCTTGTTTGGTGAGACAGGACTTCACTTATTCAAGTGAAATCTATAGACTATGTACTTGCCATCAAGTGGCCAGTTTTAGTTTCATGACCACAAGCCTCAGCTATACCTTGTGATTAATTAGCACATTCCAGGACAATGTCATAGTTACTTAGAATAATATCTAAACCTCACTGATCCTTGGTGCCAATGATAACTGATTTGGATGAAGTGACACTTTAACCAGAAAATCACTGTGCAAGCATGCTGGGGTTTATGCCAGTTTTAAAGAAAGAAATAAAAGCATACAAAATACAGTATGCAAGGCATGTTTCAACTTTCTGAAACATACAGGCATTGCATTGTGTGTGATCAAATTCAGCAAGACCCCGGTTGTAAACCCAGTGGGGCTGTTTTGAGCTGGGCGGGTGCATATTTTGTATGGCTCACTGGAGTTCACCTTTTCTAATCTCTGTCATACACCTTCCTCATCTTCTCACTGTAATTATGGGCTACATTCACCACGGTTGATTTGGCAGCCCTGGAAATTGTATTAAGTAATCCCACTACTGAATGGTAGCAACAGGACATTGTTCAAGAACTTTTTCTAAGATGCTTAGGCTGGTAACATGCCAGACATGACTCTATTCCACTGCTCTAATTTTCATTTTCTTGCTGCTGAATGTCAGTTCACCTTGATCTGGTCTGAGGCCCAAGTCACAATTGTAGCTGTTTAAGGAGCTGAGCACAGGGCAGTGAAAGGACAAATCCACAAAAATACTACTGACAGCTTTTTTTTCTTAAAAAGCTAATGCTCCTTGTGTTCCTGTTCCTCTCCATACTGTTTATTGCCAAATGTCACCTGCATCATGGCAAGTTCTTTCCAGGGGAGCTGCCATGGAGCTGATAGCAGCGACGGCTAAAAGAGACAATGATGCCTCACATTGCATTTAAATATTGAGAGATCAATTGTAAATGTATAACAATATTGAGCTGGCCACAGAAAAAGACTTAGTACTCCATCAACGTGACATGTATTCATTATATGCAGGCCCATGAAGATGAGAGATGGGGCAGGATCCCCCGGGTGGTGGTGGAGGAAAGTCAATATAAGTGGAAAACAGAATCTCACAGTTGAATCTCCTGGAACAATCTGTAGATCATGGTCGTAGTAGGAGGTGGGGGTTCTGCAATAGTAGGCCTGTAAGGCAGACTTACAGCAGCAACAACTAACTGGCTCAACAAATGCAGGGAGAAAGATGATTGGCAGATGATTGCAATGAAGTTGAAGTGAACACCAGGAATTCACTGAGAGTAATAAATGCTAAACGTGATATGATAAAAGATTGTCAATAAGAAAGAAATGGCCACAGCATGGATCCTTACAGTATAAGTAACCTTTTCATGCCAAAAGGTTTTAGACATTTTTAAAGCTCTAATTGCACTCCCTTGTTGCAGTGGACCAAAAAAAAAAGGATGAGCTGAGTTAAGAATGAACATTAGAACCTTTCATTCTAGTATAAGTCCTGGACATCACGCAGTTTAACAAGATTACAGTTTGAAAATGAGAGTGCATGAGAATCAGTTAATGATACATGCACTGCAGTTGTTTTAGGAGGTCTTGGTGATGCGCTTGTGTCCTGGATCATTTGGTTTCAATTTTTTTTTTTAGGTTTGTCCAATGCTGGCAGGGCAGTGCAGGGCTGAAGGAGCAGAGAACACTGCATGAATTAGATGTGATCAGCATTGCCCACTTTGGTCATTTCTCAGACTCTGGCATAATGGAAAATCACTCTGTTTCACAAGCCAATACCCCAAGACCCATTCATCTCAGCCAATCCGAGGCCCAGCAAAGAGGAAAATCTTCTACCTGATCAATAGTCCAAGAAGGACATAAAGTACGGTCAAATATACAATCTGACATACATTCATTTAGCATTTGATTGTCACGTATCAATAGCAATTATTGTTCACTTCAGGATTAATTGTTTAGGTATTTAAATCATTAAACTTTGGAACATTTCTCTGGAACTGATGCGTAGTGGGATTTCAGAGGTGAGCCAGAAGTGTTGCCTGCTCTCATTTCTCCTCAAGCTTTCACTTCAGCTAAGTTTATAACACACACTATAAATACAGGACAATAGATTGGTTGTACTCTTGTCAACAGGCCAAGAGTACAGCATATTCCTCATCTATTTGTGTCACTAATAGCCCAGACTCTTTATATTCCACTGTCAACAAACTGGGATGTTTGAATAGAGGCAAATCTATAAGTCTTCCCCCTTTTTTTCCATTTTGTATAATTCAAACGGGTGACTTTAATCATTCTCTGGCTGTCAAAGGAGAATCAGAGGCCACAGACAGAATCATAACATCATAACCACCGCATAATTACAAATTATAGTTCTGAATGGGACTGTAAAATTGCCTTCTGTCTGTGACAAAATGGTGCCAAAGGGAGTAAAGTATTATTAGAAGTAACATATTATATATATATATATATATATATATATATTAGTTTGACAAAAAAAATCAAACTCTTCATACATGTCAAGGCCACATATAATGCAAAGAAACTTTTATACTTTGTGTAGATTACCTATACATTAGCAAAGTTAGAGGTCAATTAAACATGTTAATGTTTTTGTGAATCACTGATCTGTTCACTGATTCTTTGCAATAAATGTGATGTAAATACAAAAAGGAAACAGAATATAGAACTGAGATTTTCCCAGTACCATAATAAAATATGGCCTACGGTTCCTTACCAGTACCAAGTTAATCTTCAGTACTGCAGCCCACACTGCATTGAATTTCATTATCAGGTTTGATCTAATGTCCATTCAGCTTTTTAGAAAGGATAACATTTTACTGCTGTCTCTAAGAATTTTAACTGTTTCATTTAATGAATTTCCCCCACATTTAATTTCAAACCATCAGCAGAATGATCAAATATCATACAGCTACCAATTTGCCTCAGTTCTTAGTAACTTACAAAATAACCACTTCTGAACTTCTGGCAATTACATCAACGAAATCTGTAGTGAGAAAAACCATGGAAACCACCTCGGATGACGGCAGCTGGCAGAGGAAAAAGGTTTCAGGAGCTCTCTGCTAAGAGTGTGCAGTGACCCATCACTGAAGTCTGGCCTCTCTGGCTGCTCGCTACAGCCTCCTCAGTCTCTCATGCACAAAGCCACTGCTTTTATTACTTCATGGGTCATTTATAATGAACCTTTCATGACTGTTTCTGAGAGCAGAGAGCTGATCGGTGCCCACAGACCATGCGGTTATTCATATCCATACACATATTGACACACACAAGAGGGATTTGATATGCATAAGGGAGCTTCTACACATACACTGGCTCTTTGCTGAAATTGAACGTGCAAGTTTGCTCAAGACCTTCCTCATTCCCTAAGAGCATCTCTCCATATGCACAAGAGGATGACAAGCTCCAGCCTCCAATGCAGCTGCTAATCTGGGACTATAAATCAAATTGGCAAAGCCACTCCCTCTCAGCCTCGGCCACATAAAAGGCGGTGTAGCTGAGTGTAGCATACTGATGCCAGCCCCTGGAGTCTTGCTGCAGCTGTCCAGCTGGACTGACGCCTGGCAGTGCTTCTGCTCGCTTCCTGCCATCACAGCCACACAGTGTTTAGCAGTGGTTTATCAAACCCACTGTGGCATGGAAAGCATGACAGCATGAGGCCCGCAGATTAAAACCACTCAACGCTCCGTCATTGCATGAAGAAATGCACAACACTCTACAACAATAGATTTGACAAAAGTCATAGCTTTGGGTCACAGCCAGATGGAATTATCATTTCCTTTCTGTTTGCCTGTGCTGAATTTTTTTGAACCAAAAGACAATATTTGCTCCCCAAACACTGACTGCTCTTTCAAATTTGCTGAGTTTGGTACCAGCTATTTGATTTTAGAGCCCTGTGTCAACAATGACACTCATCAACTTACATACTAAAGCACTGATCCAGATGCATGCATTTAAGTCTCTGTATAATAAACACAAAAAATTATTAATTTGAATATAGGAGAAGTGTATGAAATTTATTCTTAGAGTTAAAGTACCAAGTGAATATTTTAAAAACAGAGCATTCTCACCACATTATTTCTTTCCTAAACCAGAAGGCAGCAGCAGAAATGAAGTGGTTATGCAACAGAACAGCAGCTCTTTTAGCTCCTGTGGGGTGGCTAACTCCTACGAGTCCTGCCGGCTCATATGGGAGTAAACAGATCATCCTAAGAGATGGATGCTCACCTCCTCGGAGCAGCCGTGATCAAGCAGATTCTACAAAGCCCTCCTTTCAGCTGCAGCCTAATGACGCTAATGGGCAGCAATGCTCTCAGAGACCCTTTATTACACTGATTAGGCCAACAACCTCAAATATAATGTCCTAATCTTATTAAGAGATGGACACAGCTGAGCACGAGAGGGGCAGAATAGGCAGGGAGCAGACTAATACAAAGGGGTTTTGTTGTTTGAGTCAAAAGGCTAAAAGAACTGGCCGTGCACTCATATTGATGTATGCTAAAATGGAGTACTAGCTGAGACCTGGACATCTTGTATACCCAATATGTATCTATAGATCCATATTTAGGCCACTGTGACAAGCTTGCTTGCTGTTTGACAACTGCCATAATAATCAAGAAGAAAAGGAAGAAGAAGCATGCACAAAAGGAAAGGAAATTGAACCTCACGACACACCCTCTTGTGATACTAAAAATCATCCCCTTTACCAATTTATTTTTGGCTTTGCTAGAGTTTCTGTCCATCATATTAATTAGCAATCACAGGCTAGCTAATACTTATTGGCCTACACTGGCTCATTAGCAAATCTCAGCCAAAAAGCTGACTGGACAGATACTATATTTAGCCAAATAAATCAAGCTTTAGCGCCACTTCAGGTGTGTTTAATTCTAAGTTCAAATCCATTCATGCCCAGGTCTGAGGTTGTCAAATTTGACCACAACAAAGTGTGCTATTTTATGTGAAACCTCTGAACTGTATCTTTTAGATGATGGGTTGCGTCACTTTTCATGTCATCTGACTCTTTAAAATCCGAAAAGACAAAATAATACACCTCAGCTGTGAAATTTATCTTGTGATCCAGCCATCCCAAAATCAATCATTTCCTCCAGGATGGAACCTGAAGTGATGGATACCACCCCCCGGCCCGCTGTGAGACAAGAGTGCCACTTTGTGTGTGTGTGTGTGTGTGTGTGTGTGTGTGTGTGTGTGTGTGTGTGTGTGTGTGTGTATAGACTACACTTCATTTAGCAGAGCTCCACAGGGGAGCCAGGGGAAATCACACAGAGACGGAGAGAGAATAAACAAACAAATCAGAAGCATTAAACCAAGCAAACACAACATAGGAGGCTTTTTTGAGGACCGTTAAACCTCCATTATCCACCTCAAATTAAATGTCTTTTTTTGGTAGACTCCTCTCATTTTGTTGGGAGGTATGAACATGGCAAGCACAGGTTGCAGAGGAGCATAAACAAGCTGACTGATAATAAACAGATAAAGTGGATATTAACTATAATCTTGTGTCACCTCTTCTCATTTTTATAGTTAATGAAGAAAATAAGCACATTTATTGTCAATTCCCCAAAACAGAACTTCCTCTGTATTTACTCTCCGGACGCTTTTGACATTTTTATTAGCAAAGAGGAATTAAAAGCGCACAAATGTTTCCACTTTAAGCCTTCTTCAGTGTACAAATACATCTCAATGTTTGTGTGCTAAATGTCTCAACTCTTCCAGTCTATATTTATATGACCCCACCCACCATCTTACAGCTGCAGGCACTCAGTTGTTAGATGATCCAATTAGATGGTGCAAGCTACCTACAGAGCTCAGAGAAGGTACAAATCTACAAGATCTACTATAAGCCCAAAGCCCAAATCCATGAAATATGAAAATATATATGCAGAGCCATACGTTGATGCTTGCACAAGGCTCGGGTTGTCATCCTTTAAACATCATCATAGGGTTACAGAAAAATTGACCTACTTGTGCTAGGGATTTTGTAATAATTTTTAAAAAATACAGTAATGCTTAAAGACAAAATTACTCCTTTACCAGCTTACTGTAAAGACTGGAAAAAGGTGGCCTAGCTTTGTCTAAAGATCATAAAATCCAGAAAATGCGGGACTATTTCCTGACTGGGACCAGTAACTTCCTGGAGTCTTTGGTTGTTGCTTGGCAAACTTTCAAATAACCAATTTATGTTTGCTAGGTTTCAATGGACGTGCTGTTTTGCCAACATCTGTTTTGGCCAAAATGATTCATGTTTAAATATTGTGCATCTTGTAAACACCTGAAGTTGCGCAATAAATTAAAGTATCACAAGATGTATGCTGTCTACGAAGGACACAATGTTGAATTTTACCATTAGAATCCAACATTTGTGGAGCTCAATAAATGCTGGTCAATAAAAGTCAGGATAACTCGGCCTCAGCTACATCAATTTTTACCACTTTTAAAATCTTACAACTTTATGGAAGTGGAATTGTTTCTGCCGTTATATTTGACCTTATTCAGTGCTTAAATGAGTCATGTAGGAAAACGTCCACCTCTAAATCACTGCAAATGTGATTCAGCTCATAGACAGTATCACTTCCATCTGCTTAACTGACTGACTGGTCCATAACACATGTTATTGAGTGTGTTGGGTGGCAGCTGATGGGAAAGTATTAGTCTAATATTAGTAGCTTTATGTTATTCTGAAGGCAATAAATGTACCTAAATATTGTTTGGTATGTTTTAAGTTATGAAAAGAGATAGACTAAAAGAGATATAGTGCAAAGATACTGGATGTTTCTTTTTAATAACCCCATGATTGAGTTGAGTGCATCTCTGATGCCTGTAGCTTGTGTAATCTAATTAGATTACCAAATGACTGAGTGCCTTCACCAATAAAATGGTTGATATGTTTTGCACTCATAAGAAGCCTTGAGGCTTTGCTCACAGCAGTGTCAAAGCATCACGTGGAACAGTTTTGGGAGAGCAGACCATTTGTTCTGCTTTATGACAGTTGGTTTAGTTAAATGCAGTCAGCTGAAAATACCTGACACAAGGGGCCAGTTTCACAGCCAGGGCTTGGATTAAGCTAGGGGTAGGCCTTTATCTGTACTTTAAACTAGAACATTTAAATAGCTTTCATTAATGTGGCTTAAATTTGGCTTAGTTGGAGACTAAGGTGGGTAAGTCTAAATAAGAACACCTGGTTAAACCTCATTAGGTTAAATAGGAGCACATGCTGTTGGTGTAATGGTGCTGAAAATAGAAAATGCCATTGAATGTGGAGATAAGACAATGGCAGAAGCAAAAACAGCATGTTAAGAAAACTTCAGTGAGTTTGGAAAAATGCTACTAAAACAGATTGTGTCAAGCCATCCAGTAGATTTTAATCCTCCCTTTTACAATCCACTTAATTTAATCCATAACAGTCTAAACCTACAACTATTTTAATATAAGTCTGTGCAAGTCGCTTTGAGTTAAGACAGCTCAAACAGGCATTTTATTTTGGGACTACGTTTAAGCCTTGCCTGGAGTTTTCTGGGCTTGGTTGATTCTTCTATATCGCTTCACTTGAGAACCATATCAATCAATCACAAGCTCCTCTGAAACTTATAGTTTATTTTGGCATGTGCATTTTGGAGCTGAATCAGGATATCTCTTTCAGTGCAAATAGATCCAGTGTTCCAGATTGACATTTCAATTGAATGGATAGAAAATGGCAATAGAAACTGTGAAGGTTACAGTCTAAAAATAGGCAAGAAAAGTCCTCAGTGCATCTGGATGGTGTGTAGAAACTGAGAACAGGTTATAGAAAGGAGAAAATACAAATCATAAAATCAACAGGCACTATTGTATCGGTATTTGTATTCAGTAAATAAAACGTTCTTTGTTTACACATTGTTACACTTGAACTGTACACTGAATTTTGATTAAATGAAACATTAAAGTTAAACACCAGTTGGTAAAATAAGTGCATGTAAGAAATGCTGCATAAAACCACATTCTTTAGTGTAGCTGAGCGACACATTGCTCACTTTTTCTCTTTTTCATAAGGGACCGTTTTACTGTGGCTTTCTGCTCTGTTCCTCCACTTTCACCTTCTCCATTTGATTGACACCATGATTGCAGCGTAATGATGAGCTGAGACAGATTTGAATCTATTCTCCAGAGACACGTAGGTTTCACTCCGGTCAATTATTCTTTTTGTGTATGTGTGTGTGTGTGTGCATGTGTGTGTCTGTGTATTCGGTAGTCATCTGAATCAAATTACAACAAAGGGGATCAAAATCCTCCTTTTTCCTGTAAATTATAGACCGTGACAAAGTTCGGGCTGAAGTGTGGGATGAATTCATTGGAATTAATCTGAATTTGTCACCGTCACTATCACATTTGCGTAGGAACGCTAACACTCAGAAGCTAAGTTTCAAGAGGCTCCCTTTGGATTGTTTTTAAGGTCGGATTTACCCCATTAGGCTGTGGTATATGAAAAAGATTTATCCCATTTGTAAAAAGAATCACTTAGAACAAAAACACCTTTTAGCATTTATTATTAATGCAGAGGTTCCTGATCCCAATTTGCCATGCAGCCATCCCTCCTGTTGCACACTCCGTCCCCTTAATTCCTTAATTAAAAAGTTTTCCATTGCTTAAAAAAATTATTGACTAGACAGGAACAAGTTGTTCTTGCTTTTAAATAATTAATTAGAGCAAATGGTAATAAATTGATATTTGGCATCAAGAACTCTCCTGATCGGTACAATCAAAATTAAAACAACATACGTGGACGGCCATCAAATTGTAACAGCTGCTGTGCATGCAGAGATTGTGATTGTGTGTCATGGACCAGCTGCTAGCCACTGTGGCATGCATAGCTGAGTGTCCTTGCTGATCTATTGCAAAGAAGTGTGTGGTCAATGTGGATCTATTTACTTGCACTGTCTTGCTCTGTATAGCTTAATGATTGTTACCTGTTGGCCGATTATACCAATGTTTATTTCCCTGCTTGTTGGCAAATAATCCCTTCAATATATCCTCACTAGCTTCATTAACTTTCACATTTCCAATCAAGATAAGGGGAATTACACTGAGGGAACAAAACAATACAAACAAACATAGGAGCGCTGCAAACAAAGCCCATGCTCTTGCAATTTGGTTATCATTGTGTAAACTTATCATATACCAATTACGTTTTTATGACTATGTGCAGCTTTGGCATCAGCAAAATCTCCATTCTAGAGAAAATAAAGCAGGAATATGCTATAAAAAAATGTATTGAGGTGTGTGCTATTTGTTGAGTGTGTTGGATGGATGTGGGTGTAACAGCGGGGGGGGGGGATGCATTGGGCTGTACCTATTCTATTTTGAACATCTTTAGACGAATGTCAACCCAGAGGTTATGGTCCAACTGGCGTTCGATAGAACTTGAGCAGCAATGGGGGAGAAGTGACGGAGACTAACTAATTCTCTTTGCTATAGCTCCAGTGTCACATACTGGACATAAAGGAGCACATACATGAGTCTTAGTGTTGCTCCATGTGCTGCAAGTTATTGGGTTGTCTGTGTGTATTACCAGCATATCATGTCTAGCAATTTGCAATAATCGTGTTTGGAGCACAACTGCCAAAAAATTAATTCAGTGAGAGCTGAAAGGCACTGAAATTCTCAGTGAGCAACACATTAACTTGGCCTATTAACATAATTTGGGTGAATATTGGCATAATTCTCTAAATTACTATGGTTGGTAGCGCGGGTGCGTTTGTGTCACCACTGCTAACAGTCATGTCTTCAGTTGGTTCATTGGGATCCCCAACAACTGTGCATTCATTCAGCAGTTCATTGCTGGGGGATGAACAAATCCAACAGAATATGCACTAATCACACTTAAAGTCAGTTAAGAACTTTGTATGGAAAGCAAGGTAATGGGCTGTATTTTGGTTAAATTGAGATATATTCTGTCCATAATTTGTTTGATCTCATTGAGCATTAGTCAGCCTGAGACAAGGTCTTAATCCTAACTAGTAGTCCCAACTTTCATACTTCCAATGCATGGTCCTGTTAAAGACCTGTCGATTACAAAAGTCCTATCATCATCTAGTTATCAGGCCTGTACCTGATATCCTGTGGGCATGCTGAAGTACAAATCTATGAACTAGTATTGTGTTTCATCAAATATAATGTTTACCATAGGTTTGAACAGAGCTGTTTGGGTGACTGTACTCATCATAACCGCAAAAGTGTCATATATGCAATTCACACTGGGAAATGACCAGCCACACAAAAGCAACAGGCAATCATCACACTGATATAGATAGATGTTTACAGAGAGATTGCTGGAAGGGTGCCTCTAGTCAAGATGTAAACAGCCAAAAAATACATACCTAAATACAAAGACAACGGTTTTAAAGAACTAACTGTAGTAGAGGTTTGGCCAATGCAGCATCCACTTTAACCGCAGTTCTCCTACACAGTGTATTTAATCCTTAAATCTATTAAATTTAGAAAACACCACAGTCAATGAAAGATGTTCTCATCTGTGAAAATGGGTCAAAGATTGTTCTTTTTAATAGATTTTGGCTGCAGGCGACATGACGTTGAGACGAAATTTAACCAATTAACAATCAGAAACGACAGCAAGTTTCCTTGGGCTGATTTTCTTTGCCTGCTCTAATGTCAACAAAATAGCCATCATCAGTGTCGGGTCTGCTAATAAATGTTTAGTGGGAAGGATTTGATTGGCTCTAGGCACAATGTTTGGATGCCATGTTAGGTTAGGTGCGCTGTTGTTGCTCCAGCAAATGAGAAACACCAATTAGCCACGTTTTTAATGGTGGAGGTTGTTTTTTGGACACAAAAGTCCAGTGGCATGCTCCCCCTAAAATATAAAGCTGTCAGTCAGAGCACAAGAGAATGAGCTCGTGAAAGAAAGGGGAGGACAGAGTTAGAAGGGCTAATTACATAACTGACACCTCTTGCCTTCAAACATGCTTTTTCAAGGTGTCTTTTATTTTGCATTTCCACAGAAATTTCACAACAACAGCTTTGTTTGTGTGTGCAAAACTGTGTCAGCATGTGTTTTTGTCTATTATTTTTAGGAAATTGCTTGATTAGATGGAAGGAAATGATGTGACACATGTAGTGAGCAAACCACAATGTTGGCAGGTTGTGTTATTCCTACTGCAATACTGAAAACAGTGCTTGTCAGTGCTATCAATCCTGAGTGTCAAGACCTACTACGTAGACAGATGGCTTAAATAAATCAAATGTGATGCAGGAGCGTGCCTCTTGTCTTTCAAAATGCTTCATGCATTCTCCAACAGCAGAATCAAAATGCCACTCACAGCACGCGGGCAGCTCTTCCTGTGTGGTCCTGTTTTCAGAAAATGAAAACGCTGTGATCATTATTAATCTTTTTAAACTTCACAAACATAATTTAACTAAGCAGCCGCCATCATGTTATGGATGGGTATTCCAGGCGGGGCAGCCTCTCGAGGCGATGCATATAAGAGGAGGGCAGATAGGGAGGCTGAAGTATTTAATATAAAACATGCATAATTGATGACACCGGCTGTGAAATATAGTGTAGATTTGAAGGTTGGAAGGTTATTATAATTTTACTCTTGAAAGAAGCTAAGAAGTGGACTCCAGTAGTGTTTCGTTAAGATTGTTTGCACAAACTCAGGCTTTAAAATAACAGTATTAGAAGTTATGTGAAAACTGTCAAACATTGTAGATACCCTCTAGGAGGGGCATTGAGGTGAAATTAAAGCTGAAATATTTCCAGTCATGTATCACATTACTCCACTAGTAATCTCTTTTCATCAGCGGATAAAAGAAAGGCAGTGACAAGGTAATCAAATCGGCAAAGCCACGTAAGTGGGTCCTGTTGAAATTGCCTGTCTGTGTGACAGCATTGCTTGACAGGCCATCAGGTTTGAAGGCTTTGAGTTTTGGTCATGGCGCATCTGGTATTTGGATCAAGGTTGACTTCCATGAATTAGCATCTGTCAGCTTTATTTACAGCGACACCAGAGTTCAGATTACTGCCAAGGATGCTGATGGCCACTTGCGACTGGCTGTGGCACATTGTGTTCCTTTCTTATCAGACTTAGCTGAAGTTGCCTCTTTACAAGTGCGAGACAGATCCCTCTGCAAGTGAACAACCACAGAGAGTCTTCATACATCAGTGGTTCTTGGACTGCAAGTCCCATAACGCTCCACTGAAATAGACAGTTTGTTACAGTCTCCCAGCTTTTGGTTCGCCTGTTGCATTTAAAGAACCCCGGAAACTAAAGTTTGGAGATGAGACATCTCTTAAAACCAGCAAAACCTGTAAAGAGTATACAGTACAGTAATGTATTCCGACCAAAGCCTAACATTCTCCTCACTGCATGCTGGCCTAGATTCATGTATATTATGATGGAAATCATTTCCATGGCTTACTGTAACATGTGAGAAAACTAGAGCAGGTACTGTAAACAGAGCAACCTGTCCAAGGGAAACATAGCTCTGCTTTTTATCACTAAACTCTCAATCACAGGAGAAAGACAGACAGAGTACGGGGGGATGGGCAGCGAAATACAGAAACAATGAAGTGGAACAAATCCAACAGGCACACTCTTTATCTTGTTCCTTTCGCCTTCCCTGCCTTTTTTTCCATTTTTGCTATCTTTCTCTATCTTAATGAGCACCACAGCTTTCTATCGAGGGAATGTGCCAGTGTGACGCATCACAGGCAGGACACATGCAGGCGAACGAGGACAGGACAGTAGCAGGGTGACGGCGATGCTGGCAGAGCGATTAGGAGTGCTTAGACAGACATGCTGATTCACTGAGTGTGAGCAGAAGAGCACCATCATCCTCAGGGAAAAGGCACCCATCATCTCCTCAAGATTAAAACATAATAAGGACTGTGTAGCGTGTATAAATTCCAAATCTGAGTCCAGTTAAAAAAAGGATGAGCTTTGAGTGAAGCCAAGTAGCAGAGAACATTCAGTTGTATTGAAGACAGAGACCTAAATTTTCTTTTTGAATACAAAAAGAATGACAAGAAAGTTTAATGTTTGAGTACATACTTAAAGGCATTATGTGTAGAATTTGAAATGTTACTTTTTTTGCATTCTTCAGTGATAGTATCAAAATAGACATGGGAATGAATGAGCAGAAACCAATGTAATTTAAAGGAGGCTACAATTACACAAAATCTAACAAAAGAAATTGTGCATATAGTGGCTTTAAACGAGTTTCTACAGGTGAAATGATGATTGAAATGCTTGTCAAAATGACTTATTTTTAACATTTATAGGGAGGAAAATGTGTGATAATTCAAAAAAGCACTCTTGAGACAGGACTTGAGACCGGTAATGAGACTCAAGTGCTGCAACCTGGGTGTGTGTAATATCACATGACTTTACCTGACTGATCCTCCACTGCTGAACACTAACTGTGTGCTCGACACCTTTTTAAGAAGTTAAACCATTAAGGGTGTCACATTGAGAGTGACATTAACAGGCTTATGTTCTTCTCACTAAGCGCACTCTAGTCAAAGGGTCAGTTATAATTGCTCATCGGCCTGAGTTAAAATGTCTGGTCATAAAGTCAGTCTACGCTGAGAGCCGGTGGCACGATCAGAACCACTCACTGTACAAAGTCTGAGGGCTCACTTGCATAACACGATCTCATTATTCAAAGGCAACATTTCACCACATTAATACAAGTTGACCTTTCCATTTGTTTGCAGCAGACGCTGCCTCGTATTTATTTTTCCTGCTCTTAGTCGTGCTGTCTCATACTCCTCAACAGATTAAAACTGATGAACATTTCTGCAATACTTTTCCATTCCTCTCCTCTAAATCTCCATAATGGATAATGCGACACTACACACTTGTTCTGGGGTGGCAGCAAAGAGCGGGGTTTAATTGAACAAAGCCTGGGAGAGGACGCCCCAGAGCAGCACCAGCAGGGCTCTGCTTCACCTGCGTGAAGAGATTACTGAGCGGCTCCATAAATGGATCGGTGGCGAGTGCATCCATGTCTATGCTCTATGTGGAATCAGTAATGAGCCAGGAATCTGCCAGGAGACACTAGCAGGCCTGCTCATTTCCATGCATAGTATGAAGAAGCAGGGACAACAGGGGAGTCCCAGAGGCAATATAGAAAAGGCTATATTGTCATTCTAATGGCAGTGTACATTACTACGTGCTCCAGCTTGAGACTCAGATAGTGTAAATGCTGTAGACAGGGGTTTCAAATATTTCCTGAGTGCATCTGGACAGGTATAGATATTACAAGCAAAACATGGAACTGCAGAATAGGACACTAAAATCTAGATGGCATTAGCCGTTATCAGTTACGTTAAGTTCAATGATATTGGTCAGCTAGATTTCAGCACAATGATGTCTAGGACGATCTAGGAAAGAGGTGCAGAGCAGTTATCCAGATGAGCCTAGCTACTGGCTTTCCATTCAGATTTATTTACCGGCATCGTCCCCAGGTACATGGCGCCCTAGGTGACTACCTAGTTTGCATATGCCAAGGGCCGGCTCTGGTTACATGCTAGTGTTCTTGGCTAAGCGAAGCTTAGCACTGACTCCATTTCCTTGGATTTATCTGAATCAGAGCCTGAAATGCAGCAAGTCTGTCGAAGATGAGCCGTGGAGAAAGGCACGCACGGTATCATGCAGGAACAATCATCGATGTTCTATTTTTGCCCACATGAGACAGAGACTTCTCCATGCACAATATTAGATAACTACACACATTTACATTATTCCATCCATATCATGCAGGCTGCTGTCTGTTGCTGGCAATGTCCTGCAGCATTTCACCAGAGAAATGGCTTGCCTGCCAGATGTTGCTTAATATGTCTGTTGATTATAGCTTGTTTCAGGGCTGCTGCAAATGTCCTTGGTGCCCAGTGAAAAATGTCTGTCATGTATCAGCCAACAGAGCCACCTGGGATGATTGTTTACATGAGAAAAAAGAGGCAATGCCATACAAGCTGTAGCGTGCTTCCTGATCTGCATTAGGGCATTTGCTAACATTAATATTTTAGGGTAGATAATGATAGTGGTATTTTTAGATCAAGGATGTTTATGCTGATATTGAAAACACAGCTGATGTTACTTAAACTATAATAAGACACTAAAACTCTCCATTGAGATTCAGACTAATGAAATTGTACTAGGTGGGTTAGCGGCTTATAACACTGTTTCTTCTCTTGAGAAGCAATTATGATTAGAAATATGGAAATCTGCTAATTAAAGCCAAATCAACGGAGGATACATGGTGCAGGGTTTTTCAGTCGTCAGTAATTATTTGTATGAAATAAAACGTTTAATGTGAAGTGAGAGGCGAGATAGCGAGCGTTGGAGTAGGTAGCGTGACGGTGTTTGTCAAGTCGTAGCTGCTGCAGGGTCTCTCTGTATGACAGGAGAAAATTGACTCATCTTCCTTACCTTCTCAGCTTGCTTGAGGACTTTTTTCATTCATTACTGGCTGAGCTCCAGCGTTTTTGCATCCCAGAAGGCTTGTGACATTTTCCAGACACTGTGGCTTCTAAACTGTCAACTACGGTTAGAGCTATATAGGATCTTTCCATTGACCTGTAACTGTTCAAAATACATCCACTTGACTGTTGTAGGCTATTTTAATCTACGCTGAGTAGAAGGCCAAAACATGCATGCAGTAATTTTTATCTTCAAAATGTGTATCTAACAGATTTTTGGGTTGAATGTGGCTTCATACAGTGAATGGGAGTCGTTGGCAGGGCTGCCTGGCACAACAGTAGAGGTCGTATGTGACACTGTCATTTTTCACAGATGGTATGGAGGCTGCCATAGCAAAGTACCTGGAATATCAATAGGCAGATTTCTGAGCATTCTCTGAAAAAGTAAGGATAGAGGGCACCTTAAAACGACATTCCTGCAATGCAGCAGATGATCTGTGGTAAATCTGTATGAATATAATTTCTGTGAAGTGGCATATAAAGGTCACAATGAAAGAATTACGAGCCTCTGGCTGTCAAGACCCAAGACTATTCATCAACAGAAATAAACAGGGAGCATGGAGCAGTCGCTTGGTCCTGATTTGGTTGACCAACTGATACGGAAGATGGCGAAAGTCTGGCCGAAGATCTTTATTCATAAACTCCCTGATTGTATTCTTGATCAAAATATGCACAATACACAAAAGAAAATTTTCCAGTGTAAATCCCTCCCTTGGCGCACAGTGACACATGGCCACCTACAGGTTCTCTGTGGAGGTGACTGTTTGCAGATTATCACAGCTTGTTTTTCCACCCAGTTATATGCCATTTTCTGCTTGTTAACTCTCCATAAACGTCTCTTACTTCATGTTCACTTAACAGAGAGGTCTGGGTTTGGCACACCTGCAAAGAAGAGGTTTTCCCTGTAATTACATCTTCTCATGCATAATGCTATGGGTCACTGTCAATGTATTCCTAAAGCGCTTGGTACATGCGTTAATCGCAGTCTTATCATGCTGGAGAGGTTGCGCGGCCCCTGTGACCCTGGTAGTTGTCTGGGGGGCTAAAGCTCCTGGTACAGTCTCCCAGGACAAATTAGCCCCAAGTGAAGGGCAGGATTATTAGTGATTCCAAGACCCCTTTGGTACAGCTTTAATGGGAAAGAGTGTCTACAAACCCCATCCTGGAGTAAGGACTGGGATGGGAGCTTGTGTGGGAGGCTGAGCAATACCAGCACTCATTTTTGATGTGGTCAGACAACACGTCTTACAAATCTTTTTCTTTTCATCTAGCATAGCCGGGGCCCTAAGGGCAAGATGGAGCCTGAGACAGACTCAGAATCCATCTTGTCAGGCTTGTAATGGACTGTTGTGGTTAAGAGTTCAGCTCTCAATTTACCTGCTAATCTACTCTCCTGGCATCTGGAAAGAATGAAGTTGTGGATAGAAACAGCCAAAACTGGCTTCCTTTACAGGCTGTCTGGGCTCACCTGTAAGTACCTACAGTGACAGGGTAAGATGCTTAAACATCCAAAGGGAGCTTTAAGTAGAACCCCCTGCTCTTTTAAGTTGAAAGAAGCCAGTTGTTCTGACCTGAAAGCCTCCCCAGGGAGGGATTCCCTGTGGTGGTATCCCTCTGGGTTGAGAACCGGGAGGATACTTTTTATAGAATTTGCTGGAGGAATTGCATATCTTTCCTGGGGAAGGGAACACACCAGGATTTCCCAGGTAGAGCTGGAAGATGTGGATGGGTGGAGGAGGACGTATCGCACACTTGCTCAGTCCTCTGCTGCCATGATCCAGTACCCAAATAAATGTCTGAAAATGGATGGATAAATGGCTTTGATCATTCTCTGTATACATATTTACACTGAATGTGTACACACATTAGTCAAGATCTATTCCTAACAGTCTGATACCCCTGAGACAGTGGAAAGCTTGAGGAAATGAATGCAAATTTCTAATTATACTACACCAGCTCAAGATTCGGATCATTTTGTAGCCATGTTTCATCACAGCACTGAGATGGTGTGTTTGGTTTGATGGTTATCTGAATCTTTTTCATTTCCTGCTAAACATTTCTTCAAATATTTGTATGCATTTGTGTGTCTACGTGCTGCTCACTGCTTTGTCAGCCCTGCTGGGGAGTAGTTTAAACGTGCTGAGGATCAAATGAGCCAATATTTAACTAAGCAGGAACTTAACCTCACAGCAGAGTCCAGAAAGATGCAGGAGATTGTCTCAGTGAAGCAAAGAATACTTCCACTTCATATTTACCAGCTGATGATGAACCTTCCCACATTTTCATATTACGCTTCTCTTAACGTTTGTCAGAAAAATGACATCTATGCTTCTTTGTCTATAATAGGAAAGTCTTGAGATTTGGATGAGCAAGTGAAGTTTTCTTTTTTTAAACTTATTTATATATATAACCATTAATTGTCATACCGCTGGGATGAGTGCTGAATGGATCTGCACCCCCTGTGGAGCAGCTGTACTGCAGCAATGATAGGTTTTGCATTCCGGTCATGCATCTCTGCAAACAGCAAGTAAACGAAGGCCTTACCCTGCACTCTCCCATGGAGAGGTCCAGCAATGAAAATGCATGTAATCACTGAAAGCAGGGGGCAAGTGCCCTGGGCTTTACCTTGGATCAGTGCTCAGAGATGGGGAATGGGAATCTGGACACTAGGGAGGCAGCCGAATGCATCGGTTTAAGAGCACCCTCACAGCTGCCACATTTGGAAACAATGTGGTTGAAGCTGCATCAACAGAAAGATAACACCTGTTGTCTGTCCCTGACAAAACCAGTGACCTGTGGAAGTGGTTATTAAGCTTCAAGTAAAAGGAAATTGTCTAAACAAAAATCTAACGATTGTTTCTGACCTCAGTACAGTTATTTGGGTTTACTCTGTAGTTATCTGACTATACTCAAATCCACTACAAAGGACAGAAGTTTTGAAGAAAGGATGAGGTTGGCTCTTTCTGCTTCCCAGAGGGCATAAGCAATTTTCAGCTCTAGTGAGCCCGCTTCAGAATTACCTAAGTCTGAACACAGAACAATACTCAGGCTCATTTATTCACGTCCTCCCATGGCAGCAACTGAATTGACTTAGATTTTTTCTAATACACTAAACAAAAAGGGCAAATTTAGGATTGTGGAATCCACTGACACACATTTAACTTTAAATTTGAGGATGCTGAAGACAAACCATGATCCCAAACCTATTTTATATTTGACTTAAAGTATAGTAAGTATGTTAATCCATTTGTGTGATGAGTTTGAATCTGAATATTCATCTCTCTTAGAATGCTAATAATGGATGTCACTCATGTTCTGATTGGGCTCTATCAGATGCACTGGCGCTGACTGTAGTAGTGCTGAGGCTTGCAGGTAAGCTCTGTGATTGATAGCTATGCTAAGAGTGCCACTGCTGCTCTCCCCAGGCGATATCAACTGCACTCATGCTCAGCGGGCAGGGGTGCAGGCATTTCTACCAGTCAACACTGAAGCAAAGATGTCTTCCTTCTGTTCAATACCACTTCTCTACTTTGGCTCGCTGTATCTTAGGGAGATGAGCTAAAGATATCTGAGCAGGAATACTACAGGCAGAACTGTAAAACAACAGCCTGGTGGGTGAAATGAAGCACAGCATTAGCATTCCTTGGAAGCAGAAGTGTTAGCAGACATGTTTTTGGGGTTTTTTTGCAGTAGGTTGAAGCTAACATGAATCGCAATATGTGGATGGAAGCTTTAAAACAAAGGCTCCCCTGAGACCTTTTCAGAAAACCATGACGGTCCACATTGAGCTGAAAAGGATTTGTGCATCTTTAGTTGACTCCAGCCGGGCACGGTCGTGGCTGTGTTGTGGCAGAGATTTCAGGTGTGGGACGAAGCTTACGGCAGCTGGAGGTGGACAAAGAGCAGCTAGGGGAGTTAACATCCTCCCCTGTGCTATGACCATCTATACTGATCCACTTTACTTCTCTAATCCACTTGTCTCAAGCGAGCCACAAGTGTGTCCCATTTGTATTGTTGGTGTTTTTGAATATAAATTGGTGGCCTTAAACATTTTATGGGGATTAGGGCAGCTTAGCTCCATGCCTAATGCAATGATTAGGGATTTCTGGCACAGCAGATAAGTGAATGTTCACTAGTTACTCAGCAACTGTGCTCAACTGTTAAAGACCTTAAGCCGAAATGGCAAACTCTTGGACAAGACAGCTCTCCAGCTGCAGTGGCTGTGTCACCCATAACACTTCATTAACTTTGTCTACATGGTGATACATCAGATTCACGTTGTTTTTCTTCATCAGATGGTCAATGACCAATTTATTCAAATCAAGTGAGTGACTTACATACAGCCTGTTGAGGAAGATGGTCTAAATGTTATTGAAGTTTCAAGAATTTAAAAGAAAAAACTGAAGAAAAGTATATCAAAAAACTGAATACTGTTGCAACAGAGCTATACTATAAAGAGAAATATCTTCACAGGTTTATGTTCTTAGGCAAATTAGTCAGATTTATTTGCAGGATGTCTACATTTTACAGATTAAGCATTCATCTCTCAACAGGACAGACAATTTGATTCTATCTTGCATGATTAAACTCTGAACAATGATAAATGTATGTGGTTTTTCTGGTGGTTTTAAATTTCCCTAGAATTGTATTCACAGCAATGTCAAGAAACTTATTGGAGAACATATTGATCTTTCTTTTTAAGTAAAACCAGAATGGCACTTCTCATAAAGCCTTTGATTAACAGGCTGGATACCACAGTCTGAATAAAGTTTAACTTAAACAGCAGCTTGAAGAAAACGCTGAAGCACTTCTCCAGCCTGATGATATTTATGTCAAACTGATAAGCCGCCAAGTGTGCCATAAAATCTGACCCGCAGCTCCTGTAACTGCTCCAAAAGTTGTGGCCCAGCTCCAGACATGCAGACAAACCACATTACTTTTAATATCGAAGGCCTGTGAAACGCAGAACTGAGCAGTGTATAAATCAAAATAAGGTCTACAACACGGGCAAATGTCTAAGGTTAAAAGCGAGAACTAGTGGGTCACTTGGGGATCAAAATAATTTTATAGTGCTGTATGAAGAGAATTCTTAAGTGCAAGTTAGAAATGGACCTTTGAAGATAAAATGCCAGCGCCAATTTTGTCAATAATTCCTTTTAAAGTTTTTATTGAACTTTTGGTAATATGGACTGTGTGTGTGTGTGTGTCGCGTATAATTACACTTTTCCCTCTCCCTTTTAAGAATGTACGTGCTCGTATTACATAGTTTAAAAAACACTATACTTGTGGTAGAGGGAAGATTGATCTTAAAATGCCCATCAACTGCAAATACATGAGGTTTGTGAAAACATTCAGAAGACAGAAGATGTGAAAAGACAGTAATTCAAGCCATTAGAATGCCATAATTCGAAGGCATTATGTGGTCGAAAATGCATCTATCAACGTGGATAGGCAAACAAAAGCCTAGAAACAAAGAATGGCTGTGTGCAGCCTGCATGAGACAATAAACTGAATTTAATAACCGTATATTGCACGCTTTGGAGAGACAGCAAACATATTTTTCATACATCACATGGATTTCTACATGGAGAGAATTGTTGCCTGTGTTTTAGTTCGGTATCCTTGTCTGTTCTTGCAGGTTTACCTTGGTTCAAATTCAACATTTGTAAATCCTTTTATACAAAATTAAACATTTCATGAACTCAGTTGTCTGGTGAATAAACAACCTCTTTCTTCCACTGATTAGGTTGCAATGAATTGGGCTTGAAACTGAACTTTGTGGCGCCATGCTGAGGCTATAATTGTGATATTCTCATTTGAGTTGTTGCCTCATTTACACACGTGTGATTTTTCATCATCCATCCATGCATTTAGATTGTGCATGTCCCTTTTTTTTTTTTTTTCCTTCTCAATAATGAAACAGGTGTCTAATGGGAAGATGTTATTTACACACTGATTATGGAAAATATCTGTGACAGATATCTCTGCTTCTAATTACCAATTAAATTGGCGTACAGCCATTTGATGAATTGCTTTTAGACAAACTAAAAGCTGAAAGCTGAAAGCACAGAAAAGGTCACACTGCTCATATGGACGGTTTAGAGAGACATATATTTAGATTTTATAATCTACCTCTGGACAATCATTATTCTCCCCTCCCACCATTAAACATTAAAAGATGGCATTGCGTCTTTTGTAGCCTACTGAATATATTTGACTGAATGTGATTGAAAATAATAACTGCTTGTTAAGTGCTGCTGATGTCCCACTGTAATATGGTATTTTAATTTAGATCTTTTTTTCTCCTGTGTTTTTAAAATTAATTAGATTTTTTTAAGCTTCATTCTTTTAAATTTATTTGCTTAAATTCTTGACTTCTGGTCTCTCTGAGTTGAGAAAGAAGTGAATAGGTAAACCTTAATAGCATAATAAAACTGTGCTTTACCCATGACCCTGTTAAAATGCATATGCCATTCAAAAGTCTTCAAATGACTAAAACGCTGGAGCTCACACAGTCATCTTTTGCACCTCATTACAAATCTTCTCTTCTCTTTTGTTCCCTTTTGTAGGTTCCATCTGAGTAGGAGGTGGCAACGAAAGACCAGATGCCATGGATGTATTCAATTTCACCTACTCGAATGCCTCTGAAGGCAACGAAACAGAAGTTGTGGAAGAGAGCGAAAGCGCCTACAAGACTGTGGAGGTGGTGTTCATCGTGTTGGTGGCTGGTTCCCTCAGTTTGGTTACAGTTATTGGAAATATCCTGGTCATGCTTTCCATCAAAGTTAATAGGAACTTACAGACTGTAAACAACTATTTTTTATTCAGCCTTGCATGTGCTGACCTAATTATTGGACTGTGCTCTATGAACTTGTACACAGTCTACATAGTAATAGGGTACTGGCCCCTCGGGCCGGTGGTGTGTGACCTGTGGTTAGCCTTGGACTATGTTGTCAGCAATGCGTCTGTCATGAATCTTCTTATCATAAGCTTTGACAGATACTTCTGTGTCACCAAGCCCCTCAGCTACCCTGTCAAAAGGACCACTAAGATGGCAGGAATGATGATTGCTGCAGCCTGGGTCCTGTCTTTCATTCTCTGGGCACCAGCCATTCTCTTCTGGCAGTTCATTGTTGGTGGGCGGACAGTGCCTGAGAAGGAGTGCTACATTCAGTTCTTCTCTAATGCCGCTGTCACTTTTGGCACAGCTATCGCCGCCTTTTACCTGCCTGTGATCATCATGATTCAGCTCTACTGGCAGATCTCCAGAGCAAGCAAGAGCCGCGTGAAGAAGGATAACCGCAAGCCATCAGCAGCCAATCCAGAGCCCCTGTCGCCTGGCCATAGAAGGAACAACACACCAAAACCCAACAATAACAACGTACCAGGGGAAGACACAGGGCGTTCCCAGAGCCAGAATGCTGATGATGGAGCTAACCAGCATGATGGGAAACTGCAAAATGGCAAAGGACCTTCCTCGACCACTGCTGAGGGAGAAACCGAAGGCGACGACGTGGCGAGGGAGAATTGTGCTCCTGGAGAAGAGAAGGAGAGCTCCAATGACTCAACGTCAGGGAGCGTGGCTGCGTCCAATCAGAGGGATGAGGAGGCGGCACCCACTGCCGCAAACTCCAGCGCAGAGACAAGCCAGCCACTCCCACGTCAGCGAGCCAAGGCTGGGGGCTCCAAGCTGACCTGCATCAAGATCAAGACAAAATCTCCCAAGGGTGACTGCTACACACCATCCAACGCCACTGTTGAGATCGTCCCGGCCACAGAGCGGCAGAATCACGTGGCGCGGAAGATCGTGAAGATGACGAAGCAACCTCCCAACAAGAAGAAGAAAGCGCCGCCATCACGGGAGAAAAAAGTGACCCGCACCATAATGGCCATCCTGGTAGCTTTCGTAGCCACCTGGACTCCTTATAATGTGATGGTGCTCATTAACACCTTCTGCTCCAGCTGCATCCCCAACACAGTGTGGACTATTGGCTACTGGCTGTGCTACATCAACAGCACCATCAACCCGGCCTGCTACGCTCTGTGCAATGCCACATTTAAAAAGACATTCAAACATCTTCTCCTCTGCCAGTATAAAAATATTAGATCAGCCAGATAAATATGGGCCTCTTAAGAGAAAGAGTTGAAGAGTTGTGTGCCATACATGTATAAGTGTGTGTGTGTGTGTTTGTGGAAAAGGTTTGTGAGCATGATAAAGACTGCAAGAGTACATTTGAAATTACTTTCCATTATTTTATCACTTGTTTTTTTCAGTTTCTCTGTCAATAACCGGTTGTAGCACTTTACACAAATTCATCTGATGCCAGTTGCTTTGAGATGTGTCGTGCAGAAGCAGCGTAGATACAGAAGGTTGTGAAAAATCCAGTTTTATTCAGAGTTGTAAGCTCAATAGAATGAGGGCGTGTAAAGCTGGGAGCACTTGAGAGTGACACTGAGCTGATGAGAAATGAAAAAAACATAGATTAAGAGCGGAGGAAGATCTGCACTGTACGAAAACACAAGAAAACTTCAAAATGGGAAAATAGGGCTGTCTGAATTTACAAACCTCAGAAGTTTGAAGTTCAGTGAAGATATCTGTAGATAACTGTACATATCAGTGTATACTCAGTATTTATGTGAGCGCACATGTGGGTGTGTGCTGGCTTGGACCATGCGTGTACACCCATGTGTCCCCCTCTGCTTGCCTTCTTTCTGTCCGTCTGTGATCTTCATCGTGGCACTTCCAACTTGCAACATGTAGAATAAAGTAGGGCAGCATGTGTAGATTGCCTCTGACATGGTCACATCAGGGCTGGAAGCTATCACATCTACCAATGAGCCCCTGTGGGAATGAGTTGCCATTAATACATAATAGATATATAAATATATTAATGCTGCACTTCTCAACTTGCTGGTGGGCCCAACAGGTGGCTAGAAATGATCTGAAACCTAAAAATATTTTCTTACTGACCTCTGTTGGTGGTATTTTACCATGCAGCTGGTGTGCGTTCTTTTATTTGGCCAGACCCCCTGCCTCCTTCCCAAAAGAAATAAAATCCCAAAACAAACAAACAAACACTGGAGGTGAATGCAATTGTATTTGTGCTCACAGCATTGAACAATTACATTAAACTGCAGCATGTCTTTCCAGAAACAATGTCCTGGTTACAGTTTTCCATTAAAACTACTGTATAATAAAGAAATACAGGTAGTCTCTCTCACAGACAGTTGATAGTAAGTGAGTAATGTCATGAACCAACTCTTTAAAGGATGTTGACTCATTTTGCTCCATGAATAGACAAATATTTAGCCAATGGATGGAGACATACTCAACTACTAATGTGGACCAATCAGACGAATGATCAGTGATCAGTGACCAAGAAATAGTCCCTCACGCAACCTCCATAAAATCAAAACGTGTTGTTTTCCCATTTTGGATTTTTACAAAAGAAAATGAATTGAACACATCTTATGCAGTATCATTATAGAAAAACAAATAGCTGTAAGAACTAACAAACTGACAAACATCAAGATGGCATGGGATTGTTCAGTCTCACTCTTTGATTTGCCAGCCATTTATACCACATCACGTCAGCTTTAGCAACTGCTGACAGGGAGGCTGATGGATATTTCATGGTGGTTTCTAAGATGTTTATGTTTGCTATAACCACTGCTAGGAATCTTTCTACTCTGAGTGAAACAGGTGGCTGAGGCTCAGAGCTGTGGATTATTACTGTCTGTGGGAAGGTGTGGTGTGTAGGGTGTTTTAATAGTTTTTTTGCTGTGTGTGGATGAGTAGGAGACATCTTGTTGATCAGTGGATTGATGGCGCAGCGTGTACTGTACAGCACTGAACTAATGGTGATTGTGAAGACCTGTGTGTGTGTGAGTGTGTGAGTGTGTGAGTGTTATGCTGAGGTGTGCTTGCTCCAAGAGTGGAGTTTACTTCTGATCACAGGTCACAACCTTGTGATTTAAATAAGGGCTATTTCCACGTGTTTATTGTACATGTTTCAAAAAACGTTTTCTTTTGGAAATGAACAATCGAGTTAGTTCAATGTAAATCATTTCATTCTTAGATAAAAAATAATTGTGCTCATTTTAATTATAAAAGAAATGAGAAAATATCAATTTACTGTACAACATGTTTTGTGTGTTCATGCATGTCATGCATCATTTCAACCTATTAAGTAATTCTCAGTTACATTAATGTATGCTCACCAGTTGTAGTGATGAATATGCAGGAGCACTTGCCATCAGGAGGTTGCCACAGTGGCTGGTAGGGGGCTTTGCACAGAATTATGCCTGCACCAAGTAGCTCCTCAAGGCTGTCTCCTTAAAAAGAGATCTGGGACAGATCGTATAATGAAAACTCACCATGAGGCTGATCAGATTATAGGACGATGTGGAACACCTACATTTGAGATTAAAGATTGCCCATTACACGCTCAGCTTGTGCTTGCATGCTACGTGTTCATGCTCCACTTAGTGCTCCACTCAGTCCTGATCCTGTTATAGTCTCAACCTCACATACGAGGTCTTGAATGTAATGTAAATATCACACATACATTAGCTTCCTCAATCATTAATTCTCTTTTTCGCTTTCTCCTGCAATCATTGTAGCCTTCCTTCCTGTTATTGTACACTGTAAAGTTCCTACTTGTGCAGAGCCAGTGCAGGCTTAACATCCTTGCACTTGTATTAAATTTCGTAGTTGTACAGACAGAAATAAATTTCAATTTTGCATTAAGCTGGCACACTGACATTTACATTTATTTGCTGGCAACCTACAGCTAAATGTTAGATGCTATATTAAAAGACATCTAGAAGCGATTGATGCATCTCCAGCAAGTAGCTGTACATCAGTGGTGAAAGAAGTATTCAGATTCTTTACTTGAATTAAAGTTGTAATATCACGGTGTCAAAAAAACTCAAGTAAAAGTCCTGCATTCAAAATTTGACCTGGTCTGTGTCTCTAGAGGAATAAGTCTGACAAAATTATACACGTAAAATCTCTCATGTGACATTTTATAAGATGATTATGGAGCTTTCAAATTGAGTGAAAAGTACATTTATCCCCTCTGAAATGTGGCAGTGAAGAAGTATAAAGTAGTACCTTTTTAAAATGTTGTAATTGTACTTCCCACCACTGCTGCACACACATGGATGCTCCATGTTTATCTTACTGAGCAGTTTTAGCAGGAACTGAGGCATCCATCCAAGTTCAACATCCAACCATCCGTCACAGTGATAAGTCGAGCCGTGTCTGTCTGACATCTGTCACACATCTCAGTAGTGGGTAAAGAGCCTTCCAGAATATCTGATTAATCTTTGCTAAGCTGTCATTTGAGTGATACCAGCAGGAGAGTAAGTGGCTCACAACTCAAGCAGAGGTCCAGGGGTCCCAGTTTGAGCAGCTGCTTGGGTGTTTGATGGAAGGTGATGGCAGTTTATCACCTCCTGGAGCGGGAAAAGGGCAGGTTGCATCTGAAAACACAGAAGTGCTTACGGTGGTTATCTCCACACCACGCACTTTAAACATCAGGAACAAAGTTCCCGTAAACCCTTTCGCTCCCCCTGCTCCTGTTGCCAAGTGGTGAAACAGATGAGAACACAACAGCATTGTTGTATCAGGCGTTGTCTTTTGTGTTGGAAAGTGAAATGGGGGGTGGGTGATGTGAGAGAACGTGGGCTTATGATAGAACAAGAAAGCGCTGTTAGGTGACAGTGAAAGAGGGCGGCTGTCATGCGTGTGAGGGAGAAAGGCGGCTGATAGCCTCCAAGGTGTACACTTTGTACGTATGAAACAGATAAGCTTGCCTTTGTAGTCATGGTTACTGGAGGGGGGATGAGATAGAGGGAGTAAGCGGGGAGGATGGTGGATGGAGGGGGGGGTTGTCACTGACAAAATCCAAAGCTAGAGGATCACGCTGCATGTGGACCATGTTTGGAGAAGTCACAGCCGTTCTGGGCAGGTCAGCCAAGGGTTTTGCTGCAGGAATTTGAGTGTCCCAGACAAAACCTGCCGCCTGGTGTAAACACAGCGTGATACGTTGCTGTTTACCATCCCTCCTGCGCTTTTATTGCGTCTCATCCTCATGTTGTGCAAACCGAATCCACAGTTTCTCGCTTTGTGGTTATTATGATAACCTTCATCTTTTACAAGGCCATTCTTATGCATTACGCGCACATGCATGACATATATTCTAATGTTCATCTGTCTAATGTGACTAGAATAAACATTGTCTCTATTGTAATCAACAGATCATAATGTGCCGTCAGAGCTAGCTGGGCTCCTCTTCATACGGCTTATGTCAAAGGGCTAAACTCCTTTTACGGAGTACATATGACATGTAACGTTTATCAGAGACGACTTCAAATTCAAGGTTTCTCTGGCTTCACTCTTGGGGCTGTTGCCGAGAAATAATCTCAACAAACTTGTGCAGTCACGCAGAGGTGAAAACGCAGCAGCTTGTACATGCTGTGAGGATTTTATCGGGAAAAAAAATAATATATATATATATATATATATATGTATATCGCCAGATTGTACAGAGCAATTTGAAGTGCCTTATTAGGAGTGACATAAACAAATTGCTCTTTTATCCTAAAATCCCTGTTGTATCCTTAGTGTGTCTGTGCTGAAAGTTGAAAGTCGATGGTGCTGCTGTGTGATGCACATTAAAGAGCTTGTTATTCAGCCTTCATAAATTATCTTTTTTTTCTTAAACAATATTGTGTTTATCAGCTCTGAGCTCCCATTACTGTAATTTCCATCTTAACAGCCACTGCCTGATTGCAGAGGTAATGAAGGTCTGGACTGAACAATCTAAAATCATCATCTCAATGCCTTTTGAAATAATCTGTCAAAAATGTACAGTATACAGTCACAGCGGTGACATATTTCAGTACTATTCTGGAGGCACAGCAGGCTATTTTGGTTGATTTTCCATCCAATATGTGTGCGTGTGTGTGTGTGTGTGCATGTGTGTGTGCATTCACATTTGTCATTTGGGAAATTGTTCTTTCCTGTGCGAACCCTGCGTCTGTCATTATACAGAGATCAGTGCTGTCATTTGCGTTTGTGTATGTGTGTGTGTGTGTGTGTGTGTGTGTGCTTGCTTGCTGTGTGGTGGGGTTTTTTTGTGTTTTTTTTTTTTCAAAATGACATCCCCAGCATGAAGACATCAGATTGGACAAAATATCATGGCACACATCAGGGAAGATGCACACAGTGGGATTGTCTTTTTCTCTCTCATCACTCCTTCCTCTTTAAACAGTCTTTCAATAGCAACAGGCTTCCAAAGACTCACTTAGACACAGCTTTGCGTGGTACTGGAATACGTAGAAATACATTATATTGTACATTTTCTATCACATTTTATAAATCTGCTTCTTTTGTCATTGTACAAAGTACAAATGTAGTATTTCAAATTAGAATACGATCATTGTACAGCCAGAGAGTTTCTTTGTTTGGTTTGAAATGAAAATGTTATGTAAAGTCTATAAAGATATGAATATTATTATTGATTATGGAAGTGTTTCAAAGAGATTATTAGTATAAAAGTAGGAGGTATAAATATATGTGCATTTCTGGGGGCATGACTTAGAAATGGATTCCTGCCTTGCAGAATGAGCGACTGGATTCAAACTTCTGAGCAGCGTTCCAGCGGATTTCAAGAGTGACTTTTGCAGCCAGATGGAAGAAAAAAAAAAGAGCAAACTTTGAAGAGGACAAAAGCTAAAACTAGTTTCAATGTGACCCAAAGGCCCAGAGGCAAGGGCTTCATTTTGATTTCACCTGGTAATTTATAAGGCTTCATACTCACCTTGAGAAGAAGCTGGTCGTCTGCTACCTTGCTGGACTCACTTTATTACTTTTTGCAACTTTAACATCCTGGGGGAAAGGTGGGGGTAATTTTTGTGGAGCAACCAAAGCGTTGAGGCTGTTTGACCCGATTTGAACTTCGAGGGTCACGATTAACGTGTGGATTTAAAGCAAAATCAGCAAACAAACAAAAAAAGCAAAAAAAGACAAATCTGTAGCCTGCTGCAAGTGTTAAATGTACATACGAGTGTTCATTTTTTTCATTTGCTCATGTACGTAGATGTTCATTGTGTGTTCACTCACTGTGGCTTGTGGCTTCTCTTGCAATAGGAAAAAGAAATCTATTGTTTGCACTGTATATACCTATATGATAATACATTATGTGTAATTCGGATGTGGTACATTTGAAATGTACATACACGTCTTTAATAGCTACTATCTGAATGTTCCCCCCCTCATTTATTCTTCCCCCTCTCCCCACTATGATACTTCTTGTACAGTAACAATGGTATTGATTTCCTTTTTGATGCATTCTTGATTGATTATTTGTTCTGGACAATGAATCTGAGTGTTACTATCACTGGCCATCTACTCAAATGTAAGATGAACTGCATTACGTGGTTACATTGTGCCATATTCCCTCAGAATGAAATTCAAATAAAAATATATCAAAATGTGTTTGGAAAGTTTGGGAGTTTTTGACTGTCAAGATGCACAAGGTGAAAAAGAAACGTCTGGGTTTTTTTTGCCTTTATTTTTTATTCATTTTTTTATTTTTGGAAATGAAACGGGAAACAAAAGGGATGTTAACTCCAACTGATGACTACAATAGTGAGGATTTTCTCTTTTTTTGTTTGTTTTTTGTCCCAGTCAAGAGCTGGAGAGTAAAAATCAGTTAAATCAGGTATAAATTGAGGTACAACAGAGCAGCAGGAGGAAAACAAACTAAAAACAGGTATAGTTTGCACACTTGTACAGTAGCTATTTCATGCAGCCTCCAGAAACAACTAGCGTATATTTATTCTTACAGGAAATAAAAGAAAAATATCATATAGCACAAAGTAATGGAGGAAAGTGTTACTATTAACTTGAGCCACTTGAAAAATTGCAAATGCATGACTTTTTATTTATTTTTTTGCTCAAATTAATTAAGTGAAGCTGTTTAGATCTTCACTTTTAGCAAACTGCTTCATTAAGTCATTGCACGGAACAAAGAGTTTTCCAAATTAGAGTTAGGCTATGCAACTGTAAAACAAATCCTATCCAATTTGTTCTCAAGAAAATAATTAGGTAAGAACACTAATAAACAAATCTCTTCCATATTCATTATTCGTCCCTACCGCTGAGAATTATATCTAGTATAGCAACATACAAGTTGTTTCTTATCAGGTGCTAGAAAGAAGAAAAAGTAAAATATATTGTCACTAAAAGTCATATTTCCACTGGTTTTGTCAAAGCTCTATAGGCTCCTACTGTCAACCTACAGGACATACAAAGAGGAACCGTGTTCAAATAGGGCAGTGGACATCTTTCCACCCTCTTCTTCCCCCTTCCTTCCTGAAACAAACAACCTCATCAGTCCATTTGGGTGCGATCTCGCTTCTTGCCGTCCTTCTTTTGCTTCTTTGCATCTGCGAGAAGAGAAAAGACAAAAAAGAACAGTTACAACCCGCGGTGTTCACTTTGACCAATTTCTCTCGCCAGAGGTGGTGTTTTTGAAAATAAACCAATCCCATTGTATCCATGAAGAGCACAGACGCTGTGCTTCAGACTGTTACAATCAAAAGTATGAGTTTTTAATTAGCTTCTTTTTTCTTTCTTTTTTTGCCAGAGTGCAGGTTCACAGCATGCTCGCTCTCTCCTGGGGATTGATTTGGTGGCGTGGTGTATGCCCCGTGAAAATCCGCTTTATCAACTTCTTGCAACAGTGGATCGGTACCTGGCAGCCATGACAGAAGCCACAGTTCATGGCTTCCCTTTCAGCTTCGTGGCCTCTCCGCTCTGGTGAACCGGAAGAGAGCTAAACCTGCAGCTGTTTGGCTAGCTAGCTCCTGGCTAGCTGTTTGTTGGACTGTCAAAACTGCAGGGCTGCTTGTGTGTATATGCATGTGTCCGTCTCTCAGTTGAACTTTGTGTCTTTTATTCATTTGAACACTTTCTTGCCGACAGTTAGATGAGAGGATCGATACCACTCGCATGTCTCAGCGTCATATAAATGGAAGACGTTTCAAATGTGAAATAAAACTACACCACATATTTTCACAATGGTGCCATTTCAGGAGGTAAAACTAGTAGAAGTAGTGAAAAGAGTAGATTTGATTAACGTGCCTGGGGGGGAAAAGCATCTTGGTGAATTTTAAAAGATATACATTGAGATTGTATGACAAAACGGTCAATACTTAAATCCTGAATTAATTTCTGTATGATTGGCTTATCTTGAAAGGACACCTCCACAACTCACAAATCCTCTAATGACATGCCGTCAAGCCGCTCAGAACAGAGACAAGGTATGCTTAGTCAATGAGATTTCAATTTAGTTTAAACCTTTTAACATTCTCACTGTGCACCATGAGGAAGTCTTCTTAGAAATCCGTTCCTGTCACCCTCGGTTGCAAACTTCTTCTCACCCATGCAAATATGGAAATTGCTCTTCCGTCCTATTTGTTTGCTTGTTTTCATTTGTCTGAATGTTTTTTTCTCCTCTCTCTCCCCCCTGATGTTTTTGTCAGCATATTCTGCTCCCCCGGGGAGAGAGATGGAGAAAAGGGTTTGCTCTCGTTCTGTTGTATATGCTCCATATGTGAGATGGGGACTCTCATTCCAGGCAGGAGCCCTTTCTGCTGCATTTGCACATTACATGGCACCGCTCCCTCTCCTCTCTGCCTCTGACACTGACTCCTAATCAGGTATCGCTGCCTTCTCCAGCTCCAGTCTGCCCGGAGCCAGAACACAGTGACCACATCGGGCCAAAACTGAGTAGAACAGAGCAGAATCCGAATTTCGGATATTTGTTGAGGGTTTGAATGTAACTAACGGGGTTCGTAAAAAATTTTGAAAGTTTGTAAAATGTGTTGGAATTGAATATAGTCCTTGAAAAATGCTTGATTTTCAACACACTCTGGTGTTTCACCTACACAATAAAGTAAAATAATATTGAAATTATTCTCTACTGTCATTTGTTCATATAAAAATATTTATTATATCGATATATATATATATATATAATTATCATTTTAATATTTTTGTTCATGTGTAATTTTAGATAAAACAGCAGACTGCATTAACTGCAGTGCAGCTGTCACACGGAGACAGCTGCTTACACAGCTAATGCAAGAGAGGTGTTCCTTTGAATTATAGATCACTTTATTACACTAACCAGTTAGTCCAAATGGACAAGGAAGTACTGTAATTTCCTTGCACTTTGCCATAAGATCCAAAGTCAAAGTGTCGTTTTTGCTTTTGGACACTTTCAAGGAGGTCATCATCACATGGTGACTGATGGTCTGTCAGACAAATCTGTCTAAAAAAGGCATAAAATGAAGCTATTAAAACTTTAAGAAATTAGACATTTTGGCTGGCCATCTTAAACTTCAAACCTTCTTTTTTTAACTTCACAGTTTCTGAAGTTACAGCTCTCTGCCCTTGTAGGGCAGAAATATCAAGTGAGTAATGATAATATTCTGTGTGGCTCTGAATTAATGTCTTTCATTTACAATCAGCACCTGCCTGTCCAGAAAGGACAAAATGACATGCCGTGGATTTTCTCTGCAATGTCTTTTGTTTCACCCGAAATCAACTCTGGCATCCAAACACTCCCCCATGCGCTACCCACTCCTGTTGTGCTGAAAGAAAAGGCGGGGACCTTGAGGTTTCTACAGGCATTCATAATGTTTCATTTCTGTCACTCTTTGTTCTCTCCTTCGCTCCACAGGGTCTGTGTTTCACCTGGGCTAGACAGCAAAGACATGCAACTCTGAATCTCAGATCGCTCCCACGGCGCCTCTTAGCATTGTTTCCTCCAGAATCTGCAAATGACAGATGCCACCTCCATCACAGCAACCTGCTGCAGTCAGGGGAAACCTCAGCTATCTCCCAAAACCAAGGTGGCTGTTCAGAGTTGCAGATTTGGCCGGGCAGATCTTTGCTCCCAGCCGGGGGTTAGATAGCCTCTCCTCTCTCCATCTCTTTCACTCCAAAGCCAAACATTTCTGTTTTATTTCATAAGCCCTCTGATCCTGGTGCTGTGGACTGTATCTCTGCCATCCCCTGACACACACAGAAAAGCATATACAATTCCTTTTCCCACACACACCTCATTGTGTACAGCACCCCCCTCTTTTTTTTTCCCATTAACCCCTCTGCTTCCCAGGGCTTATCTTCCAACTGGCAGACATGGGAAATCACGCGATCACAATCGCTCAGATCGCTCGGCTCTCTCTTCCCAACTTCCCCCCTTCATCCCGGCCACTGTCATCCTCACTCTGCTTCTCTGTTGCCCTCAGCTTTCGCACCTCTGTCACTAAGCATAGATGCATCAGGCCTTTATTAGAATTGATGCGCGCAGGTGTGCAGCGCTGCACACATGGCTGCAAACCAAACACGTTTTCACACGCTCAAAGTACGTGAATACAACAGTTAATGATCTGCATCGATATTCTTGCATAATAAAACATAACAAATGACATTTGAAAAGCAGAATAATTCAAGTGTAATGTGGAAGAGATTTAAATTTGAACCTCAAATTTGACTTTCCTTAAGGATATTCTTGGATTTCGATGTCACACAGAGCAACTGAAGGTTCTTTATATTCACAATATAACACTTTAGATACCAGGATAGCAACATGTCCACGTGTGCACAGTCCAACGATATACAGGTTGAGTAAAGTGGTCGAAGTGTAGTGTGATGTATTGGAGACCTGTCTATGGTGTACCCTTCCTCCATTTCACACACTGCATTATGGGATAGGTTCCAACTGGCAGACATGGGAAATCATTGTAGGATGGATGGATAGATATACTTTACACAACCTTCAGTCCTCCAAATGCATCCGCAAAATACGTCGTTTGTAACTGTCCTTTGCTCCAAACGAACAAGAGCTCTTTGTCACTTTAACATCATGGTTTTTCTCACATTACAGCAAATACAATTTATTTCACAAAATGGATGACACTTCTGTACACCTTCCAACTATAAATCCATATACGTGTGTGTATATTTTACAGGTGGCCTCCTGTAGTCTATATTTGCTAGAAAGGCAGAATCACAGATGGCAAATGCAGGAAACTTCCTGTCACAATGCATTCATGATACGCTCCTGAGTGAAACATTTAACAGAGTCCTCCTTTGAAAGTCAAATGGAGTTTTGGCACGAAACCTTCAGGCAAACAGAAGCGCAGGCAGACGTGTTACAGTTGGCAGCTTTTGCAGCTGCAGACATCCTGTAGTAAAAAAGATGTCTTAAAAAGTGATCCCATTGTATAATCATTGTAATCTGCAGCTTCATCTGACTGTGGCTGTTTGATGAAGTGACCGTAAGGTTAAGCAAACTCCATGTTCAAACCCTGTGTGCACACATGTCATCTGCTGAGCGTGATAAGGGCGCAGTTTACGACCGCTGGCAGCAACTCCGCCCTCATTATAATCCTGTTTGACCAATGGGACGTTCACACTGGGTCAGTTACATCCTTGTTTACATAATTAACAAAAGCCATGGACATGAATGAATGGAGTGATGCGTCCACATGGTTATTAAATATTCTGCTATTAGTTCAAATCTTGTGTCAAGTCGAGTTTTCCGATAACTGCCCATGCCCAGAATGTGGGAAGTAGGAGAAAATAATCTCCCTGTCTTTACTTTCACTGACATGACTGAAGAAAGCTAAAAGCATCTAATTACAGCTGAATAGTGAGTTAACCTATTCACCCCTACGCTAACACTGACACTCACTGCTTCAATTTAGCACTTAAGTAGGTGGATTTCCATCACGCGGATGGGGGATTGCATGTGAATGTGAATTACAGCTGTCGTTGCATGAGATTAAAATCCTTTGCAAGGGTTTGTTGGATTTAGCAGAGATATAATCAGTCTGAGATGTACCAGGAGACAAGATAAATATCTATTGAACTTACACAGTGATTGTCACAAAGAGGATAGAGAAAGTTCACTCTCAAATATACCTATACTTATATACATATACTGATGCTAATTTATGATAATTCAAATCAAACTGACACACCAAGCATCCAAAACGGCACAAACTATGCAAGCTTGTCGGGAGGAAAATCAGCAGTTCAACAGAAGAAACAGAGATACCCAAGTGATAAACATCCCTTCAGCTATGATTAATTAAGCAAACCAACTAATCTAACATTCCCTTAAACTGTTTACTGTGAAAATACTGGAACAATTCTTCTCGGAATTCACTGGAGAGTAAATAACATTTCTCAACTTTCAAACCGGTGGTTTATGGATGGCATGCCAAGAAATCTCGTAAAACGCTTTGTCTTGGGTGAATTTCATTACAGTTATATTGAAAACACAAATATTTCCGAATGGTACCTTCTTCCATACATTTCATTGAAAAGAAAAAGCCCTCTTTCTTTCTGACACACAAAAGAAGGAGTAAGCTCTCCGAAACGTGTTTGCACACTACAAATTATTGAAGGAATAAAGGCATCATTTAGCTTCAAATTTAAAATCACTATTTTAGTAAGCAAGTATTTTATAATTACTAGTAGATAGCCTTTTAGTATCAAGTATTTTGCCCAACACTGTTCAGCAGTTGGATCAAAAACATTTTGATTATGCTTGAAAACAGTCAAATATTATCTTATCTAACCCTCATGTCATATTTGTGAGGATGTGGTGATTCATCAGCAGGGCTTCGGTGTACCCGGCTGCTGCTGACAAGCTCAGCATGTCCAGCGAGAGTCCCGTTTTATCCAGACATGACTGATCCCTCTCAGCTTACCTTGCAGTTTGGGTTTGGGGGGTTTCCCGCAGGGCTTGGTGGCTGTGACAGTGGCGGCGCAGGTCGCGTCCATGAGCGCTCGCTTCAGCACGCCCGTCCTGTTCTTCTTGCCCGTCGCCAGATCGCACTCCCCCCAAGCCTGGAAGTCGTACTTGCATTCCCCTATAGCACACAGCACAAAGTATTCACATACTTAAATAGATGCTTTTGTTTAGTGAAGTAGCTCTGAGGAGGTATAGTATAGGAGCGATCGAGCTGAAAACCTGCTGAAATTACACTCTATATTTGTTTTTGAAAGCAATCAATTGCAATCAGTCATTGAAACAAGCCCATTGAGCCTGAGGAGTTGTGAGTCATACACCTTGAATGGATGTTTGATAGGAGATTGTAATATTCTGGGCTATTATCTCCTTCTATCAATAGAAACTGCCCAAGATCCACTGAGCGAGTTCTGCTGAAACCTCATCACCAGACGCTCTTATTAACAACAATATCAGAGGTGCTTATAGCTTTTTCGCTAACAGGACCAGATGGCGCTTCACAGTTCTGATCTTAGTTCCTATATGATGAAACCCGCTGACAGATGAATGTAATCAAAAACAGCCCGGCGTCCGTTCATCCTGGAAATAATAAACAGATACAATCTTGGCAGCAGAGAAGCCAAAGTACCTTCAGCAGCATCTCAAATAAATTTCACATGTGTGCTTTCGTTTGATATTAAATTTAACCTGCCTTAAACTCAACCCCAGAGGAGGCAAAAAAAAAGGATGGCACCAGTGGCTGAGGTATATTATAGAAATGTGTGGGTGTGCGATTGTGTGTTTGTGTACTGTATGTCCATGTCTCTCATATCTCCCTCTATTATTTTGTTGCCACTCTAGCCGGGCTCCCCGGAGGCCGTGACACTCATTCCTCAGCTTCCTCTCACATGAAAGCGCCGCACCCCTTGTCGCTGCCTCCGAGATCCCAGGGTACTCATCAGAGGAGGGGAGAAGGGAGAGAAGGGGTGAGGAGAGGAGGGACGGAGAGCGGAGAGAGGGAGTGACAGGGCCATTGTTGCAAGAATCCTACAGGGACTTCCTGAGCATCCAACTTTAAAAACCCTGCGCCTCCATAATTTGTTACTGAGAGAGAGCTTCCTTGCAAGCTCCTGGGAATTTGGCAGGCGGCCCATGTCCTCTTTAAGGTGTCATATACAAGTGTGAACACACCCACTCATCAGCAAAGCTTACAGAGTCCAATACGTGTGAAGCGATTTCACAATGACTGGAAAAGATGTGATCATTTAGAATCTCACATTTGCCCTTGTCAAATATATGTTTGAGATTTTAAGGTCATCGCTTGAAAGTAGTTCAAGCTGAAAATCCTCACACGTGGGGATCGCAATGAGCTTATTTGCAATATTTTTAGGATGGAAAGAATAACATTCTCCACGAGACTGCAACAAGGACAGTTTAAGATGAGAAAAAATGATAAGGTATGATGTTGCTTTATGTCTATAATTATTTTAACTTATGAATGAAATGTTACCATGATACACTGGATCTATTTCTTTTGTTTATGTATTACACACTAAAATCTCCATAATAATTATACTAGCAATACTTAAAATCATAATAAAAACAATCATGGTAACAACATGGTATTCTTAATAATCTTTTCTTATCTGTTTTAACATTACTATTATTACTTGTATGCTATTATTTTTTGACAAGTCACAAAATGAATTTGTTGTCTCTGAGCCCAAGCTATGTCCAACACTGATGAAGGGGTTGATCAGGGTTATTTTTTAAGTCCACAGAAGACACTATTCGACTGTCTCTGCAAATGTCATGAGACATAATATTGATATGTAAATATATGAAATATTGGTATATATTCCCTTTCATTTCCCACTTTTCAACATCACCTCTTATCTTCTTAGGTTGGTTGGGGCTTTGTGTGTTGCATTCACTGTACGAGTATTTCTGTGGGCTATTGTATAGAAATCCATTAGCTGTGGTGTTGGTTACCCACGTCACCTGCCCCACACAACAGTTGCCCTCTTTTGTTGGGGGGGCATGCAGCTGGCAACCCTGGCTCTACAGTATTGTGCAAAAATTATTTTAGGCACATTTATTTTTCTCTGTGCACTGTTCGTCTGTGTCGTACTCCTGTGAGTTGCAAAAAATAAACTATTTGGGCCGTCTGCTGCAAACTTCAAACCACTTTTAACCTAGTTTCCTCTCCTGTTTGTTTTTAAGGATGTTTGTTTGTTTAATATTGTAATCAGATTTAACAGTTTTGCCAGATGGGATGTCAAATATTTCATGCTCCTCGAGTCCAAAATGACTCCCAGAGATAAACCCATAATTCCAAGTTTACACTGTTTTACAAGGTTTTGTAACAGTATGTAAAGCCACAATACATTAATGCAATATACTATGATACGTATCAGCACTTAGCCTACTAGTCTACTAATAGTCTTTACATCGATGACGAACAGACATTTTTACTGAGCGGCGGCATAACTGAATCCAGGTTTGGCTGCCAGGGTTAAATTACAGGTCTTTTCACACCAATTTAATTCATTTTGTGGGGCATAGGCACAAAATGTTACAGTATTTATCTCTCAAACTGTAAAAATGTCCAAAATAAAGAAAGACGCGGGATCGGGTTGCAAGGATTTTCAGCCTCTACAACACAAGAGGGGCTACTTCGCCTCTTGTCTTTTTTCACTCAAGTAACTTTCCACAGTTGAAAGGCCAGAGACATGTAACTTATTGCCACTTCTCCAAAACTTTTGCTGCTATAATCTATATAGCCAGTTAGCAGGACCATTATTTCCCGCAGTGTGTTCATCACTCGTGACAGGCTCATTGCAGAGCAGCAGGCTCCTGCCTGACAGGCCTTACTGGGGGGAACAAAAGTCCCTCAGGCTTGTCACTGCAAGACATTTCAGCTGTGAAGGCTGCACAGTCTCAAGCCCAGAAAGCAAATGACAAAGCGGGATGATTATTCCTGTGCTTTCCATGACGATGTATCACGTCCTCAGCAGACATTTCTGTTGTACCTCTAATTAGCTAGTTTGCTCATTCCTATTGTGGAAATGGGGCTATTGTTTGTGTGAATGACAGGCCAGCATCATGGGGAGAGATGTGGGGTGAGAGGGATGGGAGCTGTGCAGAAGAAGGGAAGTCCTCTGGCTCTTTCAGTGGTCATAGATTATTTAAATACTATTTAAACTTTTTACATTCCAGCCCAATTAGCACCTTATTTCCATACATCTACCCAGCACAGTCCTCCCTCACCTCCAAACTTCTTCTTCCAGTTGCAGGGGATCTTGCAGCGTTGGGTCTTGATGGTCTGCTTGCAGTCGTTGCCGGTGCGTGTTCCCTCCCTGGTGCCGAGTCCGCAGTCCCCATCGTTGGCTACACACACGCTCCACTGCCACTCCCCGCAGTCCGACTTGCGTTCCTTCTTTCCTGTAGGACCACACACACACACACACACACACACAAGCACGCACCAGTTCTGTAACATTCTAACATTATCGCAACAGATGAGTCATTTTTGGGGCGAGTCCAAATTCTCAAGTCACTGTGTTAATTGTTACATAACTGAGAACAAGTCCTTTCACTGTATGGGCCTAATAATTGAATATTCAATATTAAATATATACATTTAAGTTGTCAAGCCATGTATTTAAGGGGTCAAGTTTTAGGTCCAGTCTAACAGCAGTAAAGTTTGAGTTCCTCTGACAAGACAGACAAGTCTCACGTTTACAGTTCTGGTTCTATAAAAACGTGTTAGAATCTGAGTTTTTATTCAAACAAGAAATAAAAACTGCCACTTGCAACATTTACAAAGTTATTCACCCCTTCTTGGGCTTCTTCAAATGATTTCAAGGCTGTTATAATAGGTTTATGTGTTTTATGCTAATTTTCAATGCAAATGAACATTTTTGGGGGGTGAATTTAAATGAGGCTAAATGTTGTTTTCTTTACCCAAGTGAGAGTTATCTGACTTATTCTGCCTTTCTTGCAGATATCGCTGTTTGTTTCTGGTAAATTCTCAAAGGAGACAAATTACTTCAACCCCAAAGGCTATTTTTGTTTTTCATTTTCATATATTTTTTAAGAGCTGTGTCCAACTAAATAAGCTGTTGAGAGGGACTTTTTTCCCATACAGTGCTATCACTCCCCCAAAAGGCTGCACTGTCACTCCATTGCGGGAAAAGCCATTTTTATGTTGATGAGGTTAATTGAGACACAGTCATATTTTGCATCAGCTCTGTTGTAGGCTTTTTTAAAGCTAAGATGTACTAAGATGTTTCTCTGTATTAAAGAAAATTAGATTAACAAATAAGACAGCCGTATGTAAAAGTATCTCTTATTAGAGTTGATTTCATACTGACCATCATGGTGCTCTTGTTTTAGATACATATATATAAAAATAAATGTAGTATAAAGGGAATCTAAACCTACAGATATGGAGTAATTCTAGAGATGTTTATATAGTTCTAATATGTTTCGTGCTCTGCGAGATCCACCTTGTTTCTCTGCTTTGCCTCCTTCAGCTGCCATCACCGTTAGCACCAGGAGTGCCATCACAGCCACCCGTGTCAAGTGCTTCTGTCCATTCATTCTGAAAGAGAGACATGACAAAGTTAAAGTTAGTGAGCTGTCAGGTGCAAATCCAGGAGTTATTTTGGAACGTGAAGTGTCCCTTGTGTACCATGTTGATTTATGATGCATTTCAAAACACTGCATTCACAGAACTCGTGACGTCTGAGAACTTCTGAACTTGAACTTGACACATTCGGCTGTTTGGTAGGACAGGGAGGAAGGAGGAGAAAAAAAAAGCAATAGTTGTCCCAGGTCCCATGAGACAGAGATAGCCTGGGGCATTTCCAGCTTTCATCTTGTGTCATTTCCACTGTGCTGGATTCCAATATCAACATTTTGATTGTCTGCGCTGCCACTACACTGTCAGTCACGGCTGTATGTGCTGTCAGGCTCTGTGAAACCTTGTCTCGGGTAGTCACCATACAGGTTTGATTTGATTTGTCAAAACAGTTGTTTCTCTGCCCCCTGAAGTCTGAAGCAAGAAGAGAAGAGATGTTTAATCGATTCAAAGTGATCATGTTGATCATGTTAATTATTAATAATGTCATATGTTAATTATTCTGCTATGGATCGTGAGTGATAAGTCAACCATTGCTTGTGATATCAGATCGAGGCTGCGTTGCCTGTCAAGGCTGAAATCAATGGAGAAGTCAACTATTTTTCCTCTTCCTTGATGGATATCTCTTTGTGGAAGCAATGGAAATGTTTCACATTATTCAGCTGATCAACACGTGGCCGTAATGACCTAAGAAGCACAGCAATGTGCCAACAGAAGGCAATAAAGACGAACACTGCTAACAAGGAAGTGTGGGTGGAAACAAAGGAGGTTATAAATTGTAAAAATAAAAAAAAGTGGCTTTTCAAATGAAGGAAATACATTCAACACAAGTGTTTATCCCTGAGGTGCAACAGTGAGTGTGAACTGAAACCTTGTCTGTCTCCACGGGGCACCTTTAAGGGCACTGGGTATTGGCTAGACGTGACTGATCCACATTATGTACAGTTTCTACATCAATGTCATTATAAGATTCAGTGTTTCCACTATCAGTTACAATCATTCAGTCATGGCAGGCTGGGGCTGGGGTTACCTTGCATAAAAATGACAATGAGTTCCACACCTTGAGGTATACAGATTTTAATTTAGAGGGGGAAAAGGCATTGGTTTAAGAACAGAATAAATGTTTGAAGAGTACA
>JAVQJL010042804.1:0-15478 GCA_036024295.1 Nannoperca obscura
AATCACACACACCTTTGTATACACTTAATAGCTCATCTCTCTCTCTCTCTCTCTCTCTCTCTCTCTCTCTCTCTCTCTCTCTCTCTCTCTCTCTTTATTTATTTCTTTCCTTCTTTCTGACTCTCTCATTCCTCTCTCCCTCAAATTCCTATTATATACCCCAAGTGACCTAAATCATCAGGCAATGTTGGGGAAATCACTGCACTACCTTCGTACTACCTTCCAACAACGGCATGATCCGTCACCAGCTTCCCACATTGCCAATACGGTGTTTCTCCATCTCCACGAGGCACAACATTTTTAAAAGTCTAAAAGTCAAGACTAATATGTCTTGCTTTGCACATAATGTAAAACCAGTTATTGCTTTTAGTTAACATCCAGAAAGGTATTTTAAATGTACATATTTGAATGTATTTGTTTCTCTTTTATCAAAGCATGCAAGGGCATAAATGATACAGGATATGTGCAAATGACTTATTTTCACCAGTTATTAATTTCCAATTATGATTAACCTCAGAAGACCTAAAAGAAGTGAATAATGTGTCACATGGTCTGAAACACAGCGCGTGGTCTAAAGTGGAGCCATACACTCTGGATGTGTAAGTAAGGGAATTATTTGCATACCCATTAGTCATGACCACTTACTAAGGTGATAAGGTCGGGACACTTGTCTTTTAGATTGCTGTACAGTTCTTCTGCCTGTGGCAGTGACCAAAATTCAATTAATGCAGCTTTAAGTAGGTATATTTGCAATTTGGGTTCTCCCAAGACAACACAACATACTCTTATTCTCTCAAAGTGTTGTGTAGGTAATGATTATGTTTTCCTTTGTTCCAAGTTAGCTAGTAATTATTCCCCAGCATCAGATTGTTACACCAAACTCAATTTCTAGTGCTCAACCAAACTAAAACATGCATATTATTGGGCTGGTATGTGATATGTTATTATTTCTTACAGTAATTTTTTGACATTTTCTCAACTGGTGCATCAGAGAAAGACTTGCACATTGTTCTAATCACAGTATAAGCAGGAGCTTTTATTTTGTTTATAGCCATAGACACTGTCTCCCTTTCCCATTTTCCATTTGCAAGTTTCCCCAGCAGACCAGCACACAAGAAAATGGGTCAGGGCCCTTTGTGTCTCTTTGAGTTTGCAGCCTCACCAACTCTGTTAAATGAGATGTGGCTGCGAGTGGATTGATACCTCTCACCTGCCAAGGCCTGTTATTCAGAAGTGGTCCATTGACTATATTTCCTTCTTACTTCCTGCACTCTTAAGTAGAGCAGAGTAGTTTTCCACTCCCCAGGAGATAAACTGCACTACCAAAGTCTTGCTTACGTATCCAAGATACACGTAAGCCAGAGACATAAATCTGAACAGGATCCAACACTAGAGGGTCTGCAGCTGACCTACTGTCCTCTTTTGTTTTCCTAGTTGTTTGTTTAACATTAATCATCTTTAGCCTGTCTGCTTTTGTATTCTTAGACAATTACCTGACACTGCACTTTTTTTGCACTGGAGGTTTATAATAAAGATTCTCAATAAATAAACCACGTAAAAAAAAACAACAATAGAACAGAAGGACAACCTCATACATTCGTTGATTTAGCTGCTAAAGTAAAATGTTGGAGCATCCCAATGTATTGTCCTCTTCCCTCTTGTTATGAAGACGCTAGCATGGGACTCCTTAAGTTCTTGGATATCTTGTCATATCTGACAGGTCTGATCCTGCTGTCCTTTTGTCCTGTCCTGTGTGTCTAACTCTTTTTGTGAAGAGCGGACTACTTCACCAAGAATGCATACTTTTCCCATAACCCCACTGCAAAGCTGCTGGATTTGAGATGTTACCCTGGAGACAGCTGATCATGCTGAGAACTGTGTGCAGCATGGTGTGCACGCAAACATACGACAGCTACATGCTGATAGATGCACAGACATCTAGATATGTGTATGTATTCATTTATTATGTATTATTTTGGAGGATTGAGGACTAAACTGTACATATTTAACTGGAGATATGCACCCAATACCATTCAGAAAAGTAATTTTGTCCATGCTAGCTTCTGAGTTCATTGTGTGACAGTCATTGCAGAGGCTCACTAAGGAAAGAACAGACTCCATGGCTCTTTTCAGCTCACACAAGGACATGATTGTGCCCCAAGGCGGTAGCTAACTGACTGACGGAGACTTTTTCCAGGTGAAAAGCATCAGGTTGTCTTTCACACCTCGTTACAGCTGCGGGAATGCATTAGAGACTACATGCTGTTGAAGAAGGTGATGCTCAAACAGGCTGTAGCACACCCGTTTCAGTAGCTACGACAGTGCACGGAATTGTAGAGGAATTCTTACATATTTGATGGATGCAAATTCAAAAACATAATTATGGATTATGAAACAGTGGCCAAAAAAGTATATTAATAACATATAATACATCCCTTCCCATAACGTAGTTATAGAGACATGTGTCATCAGTAGTTGAGCAGAAATGAGAGCTTTGCAGCAGAGAGGGTTTGCTTGTTGTGCCCTCTCATAAAGGAAAGCACACTCTGTCATTATGATCAGCACTATCCCAAGAAAACCATGGGAGACCAGACCCTGGGCTAGGACTGCTACACACACACACACACAATCCAATCTCAGCCTGGCCCTTAATGGTCTGTTTAAACAGTTATTTAACTCAGGAAGCTGCTGTTTTCTCTCCAGCTACATGAAGAAGCTTCACAGCTTTACTCCAAGGCCCAGCACACAGACACATTCACACAGCCATAGGTAAACATACAAACAATGGCTTACACACACGTACACATTTATATTCACAAAAAAAGAGGCAGGCATACTACACACACACCCTCACCCATTGAACCCTACTGGGTCAGACATGAAGACAATGCATGAGACTGCAGGCATTGAGACAGTGTCTTTGTTGGAGTCCTGTAATCTCTTCACTGAGGGTCACATTCTTCTGTTCAGCCAGAAAAAAGAGCCTCAAATACAGTCGCCTTACTGGTGCCCTCAGGGTGTGCATGTGTATTTGTGCTGCCACAGTCTGAGAGCTTGTGAGAAAAAGAGGCTGTCAGAGAGGCAGAAGTAGAGAGCAGCATTTTCTGAGAAACGATGATGAACTTGCAGAGGAATGCCGTGCCATGCATGTTTGGGCAGGGGGGCGCAGGGGGTCCATGATGAAGGGGGTGTCTGATGAGGGAGACAGCGATGGGTGCCCCGGAGGCACGTGGAGTGAACTCTGTGGCATTTGCTTACATCACTAGCACAGCCAGCTGACCCTGCATGCCTGCTGAACTCAAACCCTACTCACTGTATGTAGCTAATGAGACCTCCTGATGATGTGTCAGGGTGACCCGGAGTGAGGTCAGCAAGGCCCTATCACATTTCACTTAATTTCATTTCAGCCTGTTTCTCTCTAACTTACTAACTAACTTCATTGGAAACCGCTCTGTGTGTGTGTGTGTGTGTGTGTGTGTGTGTTTGTGTCTGATTTCATGGCCCGGGTGCTTCACCCCTGCATCCCTGGGGACAAGTTAACATCTGCCCCTTGTGGGGGTTGGACAGCAGTGCCTCACCTCTTTGTGTTTGGAGTTGAGAGGTTGAGACCATCTGCTTGCGTTCGCACTTACAATAACATCACTCACCACAGATTTCCTGCACACACGGACACAGACACACACTTACTGATAATATGAATACATAAAGTTAAAGCATGTGTGTGTTTGCTTACATACAGTATGTTTGAAATGAGTTACTTTGTGTTTTTCTTGGCACTGGAAGTTGGGCCTCGTGAGCACATTTTTGCTGTGCTGCAGTGTGGAAAGAAGACCTCATCCTGTCAAATCTACTGATGTACACAAACAACAAAATGTACTGACACACACACTTCTGCTCAGTCAGCACTGAACGTTTTCTTCCTGTATGCCACAGGTTGACATTATAGGCATACACAGCTCTTGGATAGGTTTAATCTAACACTTGCTGTCTCATTACCACTTGGTTGCCGCCAGAGCTACGCATATGTGTGTGTTCGTGTGCTTCACCATTTGGTAAAATAGATTTTTTCAGCCTCACTTGGAAAGAGGGATTTCTTTTCAAGTTAAGGTTCAGCATATTAGTATAAGTTAATGGAGCGGCCTAACAACACAATTACATGTGTGCTGTATGTTTGTGTGTGTGTGTCTATCAGGCTCAGCACAGAAATTCTTTCGTCCAGGAGCGTTACGGCCAGTATGACCTCAGCGATCCTTTCCTGGCCCTGCAGCGGGACAGCGAGTCCGAGGAGCGCCAGAACACACTCACCCAGCCTCACACACACCTGCAGGGTCGAGCGGTGGGCCCGAACCCTCTGGCTGTGCTCAAACTGGTCATGGCTCACTGCAAGAGGATGCAGGAGAGGATGATGGGGCAGTTGGCTGCTGCTGAGAGCAGACACAGGAGGGTAAGATGCAATGCACACTCATACAGTCGATACCGCTCACTCTCACATGTTCAGTGAGTTCTCCAGCTTCCCCGTCTGCATTTCAGATTGTCAGGATGGTGATGCAACCCAATACCCAACCAGTATCACAATGGGGCTCACACTTGTTGGTGTGAGTGTGCGCGTGTGTGAGAATGTATGCCTGCATCTACTTGCCTCCATGTTTCTTTCATAAACTTGGCTTGGGGGAGTGAGGCACACAGACAGCAGCCACACCCAGGGCTTAGAGGGGTGATCTCAAGGTCTGAGAGTTCATGGGAGTCATAAACACTCAACCGTATAGACTGTGTATGAGTGAACTTAAGTTGAGGAAACTGACAAAACCTTGTGATGAAGAGGAGGTTCCGTTGTGCAGGCTGATGATTAGTCAGGAGACAATTTTCACAGCGGCCATACTGTGTGGGGCAGGAAACTTCTTATAAGAAAAATAAAGCAAAGATAATTAGTTAGTTAGTTTGACGTTTGAAATTCATGCACTGAATCCTGCAACAAGAAACCCTGTCTGCATGTCATGTCTTGTTTCATATGTTTGATAGGTGATAGCTGATCTGGAGGAGGAGAAACACCGGCGTGCCCAGGAATCTGCTCACAGTGATGATTTCACCTTCATGCTGCAGACAGAGAGAGACAAACTGCTGCACCAGGTATGACATGAAATGTATAAGATACAGTCATGTACTGTTGCACTGTGTGTGTGCTCACAATTCTCACTTGCTGATAGATGAGCACATCTGGTGTAAGATATTTTTCTGCTTCCCTTTCGCCCCCTCTGCTCCTCCTCTTTCCCTATCCTCTGCCTGTCTTCACAGTGTCCTTCTTCATAGTGGTAGGTGTGATTTAAAATGCAGCAACTTTTGTAACTCAGGGTGGAAAGGGCTTTACAGACACACACAGGCACCCGTACACACAAGCACAGGGCTGTTCCATAGGAAACAGAGGAGGAAGAGGCTATTGTTTAATTGTCCAGCAGCAATGGGGCTTTATGGCCTCAGGAAACCTGAGATAATGGATGTCCATGTCTAATGCAAGGTCAGCTGGCGCACACACACTGTGAGCCCACAATCAGCCACTATACAATTTTCGCCCAAGGGTCTTATGTAAGAAAGAGTTCCTGAGTGTCTCCCACTCTTCCTCAGGCTTTCCTGTCTGTGTTGTTTTTTGCACACTAATCATATACACTAGATTGTATTTCATCACCTCCCATTTCCTCCTAATACTCATCAAAGCTTTTAAGCAGCCCAGTCACCCTCTAATGACCTCATGCCAAACTGAACTTTCCATAAACATGCCATGCAAGGAAATAATTCTTTAACATGGCAAAGCATGAACAACTGCTTCTCTGTCTCTTCTGACTGAAACAAAACCTAATTAAAATGCAGTTTATTAGACAATATGTGGATAGGGACAAGAAACTTGGAGAAGAACAGGAATTGATCACCTACAAAGGATGTCGGCCATTTTGAAACTCAATGCTTTTCTGCCGTAAGCACAATTTTTATAAGCTTTGTGTCAAATAATACATATTTTATACCACTTGATCTATTTCAAATGAGCTGTTTAAATGAAATGATGACGTCACTAGAGTCAGTATCATGAACGTTATTAGCAAATTTATAAGGCATTACAGTAGGCCTAAAATAGAAGACAGTCAGTAGTTTCTAACTCAATTATATAGTAGTATAATAATAATAATAGTATAGTACAGTTGTAATGGGTTTGGTGCAAAACATATATTCAAAGGTTTCATACCAAAAACTATTTTTTGGAGAACAATTGTGTTTTCAAAAAAGGGGAAGATTTCTGATCCTGTGTTGGAGCGAATGTAACAAAGCAGTGTTTTTTGCCTCCTTGTGGTCAAAGTTGGAAATGCTGCTTTGCTTTGACTGCTGTATTTCTCTCCCTTCTTTTTCTAGTTGGAAGTTGAGCATACAACAGTGCGGAGGTTAGAAAAGGAACAAGCGCAGGCAGTGAGCCAGGTGGAGGAGTCACTGTCCCAGCAGCAGCAGCTCTCCTCATCTCTGACTCTGGAGCTCCAGAAAGCCAGCAGCCTGGCTCAGGAGGAGGCTCAGAAGGTCTCCCAGCTTCGCACCTTGCTCCAAGAGCAGACCAATGCCCTGGAGAAGCTCCGAGGGGTTCTTCAAGATGAGAAGAGTAGGGCAGACCAGCTAGAGGCCCGGTCTGAGAGGCAGCTGGCTGAGTTTGACACAGAACGAGAGCAGATAAATGCCCGGATCAGCAAAGAGGAGGAGAGGAGTAGGGAGCTTGAGAGACAGCTAGAGGAGCTGAAGAAGAGGTTGTCTGAAACTGGAGGATGTAAAGAAGAGGTAGAGGAGGCTGTGACAGAGGTGAAAGAGTCACTTTCCAAGATGATGGTGGTGTCCACCTCTGTACAGACCGAGCCGGATGGAAAGATAACTCCTCAATCCACCTCACTGTCAAAGGTTAATGGCTATCACACTCATAAAGAGACAGAACTGACACAGGAAGGGAGAGGAGCAGAAAATGGAGGGGTGGTTGAGAATGGGGGAGGAGCACTTTTGCATTCCCCTCTTCACCCTCATCCTCACCCTCATCCTCACTCTCATCCTCACTCTCATCCTCACTCTCCCTCCAGCACAGCCTCCTCTTCCCTCTCCTCTTCCCCCATTTCCTCCCCTGTTCTCGCCAAACGTCTGGGCAGCCCGGGCTTCCATCAGTCCTCCTACCAGGCTGGAGTCAACCAGCGATTCCAGGCCGCCAGGCACAAGTTCCAGAGCCAGGCTGAGCTGGAGCAGCAGCAGCATGGTGGCCCTCTTTCTCCTCGGGACCTCTCCCCGACCACCTCCTCCATCCCTCTCCCACCAGAGCACAACACAGCTAAGCAGCTGGCCCGCAACACTGTCACTCAGGTTCTGTCCCGCTTCACCAGCCAGCAGGCTGGTGTCAAGCTGGCGCCAATCAGCAGCTCTCCATTTGGTACAGACTACCGCAATGTAACAGCATCTCCTCCCGGGGGGAGGTCACCTTCTTCAGGGCCGTTATCTCCGGGCATCCGCTCCCCCCTCACTCCTCGCTCAGAGAGGACCCATGCTCCTCCGATCCCTCCCAAGAAGCCAGGGATGAGTCCAACTCCAGGCTCCCCAAGTCACTCTGCTCGGACAAGCCTCTTCCCGGAGCTGACGGGGAACTGCGGACACAGCAGCAGTGGGCAGGATGGAGCCAAAGAGCCAGACCTGGTTTTATCCTCCAGCAGCTAATGGCCAGATCATACAAACCAACTCTTAGAATGAGTCAGGCCTAAATCAACAGTTACTGTAATATTCATCTTTGCCATCACCCGCTTCATGGCACTCATAATCAGTAATATAGATACTTCAAAGCTGGACTGGATCAAACAGATGCATTTAAGAGTTTGTTGCACCCCTACCTCTATACCACAGCCAGAGAAAAAAATAACTATTTGAAATAGTATTTTATGGATTTTTTAAATTTGATTTAATATTTATATTAACATTCCTGTCTTTATTCTATTGCATTGATTTTCTGTAGGTTTAAGTAGTTTATTTTCCACTTTAATATATTAATATTGAGGGTGTTTAGAAACCATATATGTAAAGAGACCAACCTGTTTGGTTTTGAAGAAAGAAATGTTAACATAGAGTCTTGCAGACTCCTTTTCTTTTGATCGCCTTTACTTGCAAAACCACGAAGCAACAAGTAGAAGGGCTTAAAATATACAGATTTAGATTATAGCAAATACATAACTATCAGCTTATCACCATTTCACAATTAACTAGTAAGTAGTTTGTAAATGTTTTTCTTATGCAGTTCCTGTGGAGATGGTCCATGAAAACAATATTATACTGCAAATAGTTTGAAGAATTCCCAGTTGATTCTTTATGAATGAACAACATGCATGTGCTGTTTTACTCTCTTACACTTGTCATAAATACACTGAATATTGTCTTCAAAAGGGAGCGCACATTTTATACTACATTACTGTAAGATACTTCAAATACTACTCAATTCAAATGTTTTGTTCAGGGAATGAACATAATGGGGACTAAAGGTTTGAATCTTGCTACTGTAACTGTTAATTTTGTAGTATGTCAAATTATTTACTTAGTATTGTGTCTTGTCTTAGCAGTGCTGCACATCAGATATTCGTTTTAGGTTTCCTGTGCTTTTTGTTTTCTGGCTTTAAAACCAAGAATTGATTGGCTACATTTCTGTAAATCAATTTAAATCTGTAGATTTATACACTGTCTGTCTGTGAGGGGCAATGACCCTCATCTGTCTCTAATAAATATGCATATCATGAACACCTGCAACATCTAGCTATTTTAAATAAATTGCTTATGCCTTAAAGCTCAGTGTGTTTTTTTATTTGTTTTTATTGAAACACTTGAATCTTAATAGATTATGCAAAGATTTGTGTGTAACAGCGTGAAAGAAAAATAACAACCTAGCCAAGATGTTCAATCCATTTATTTGCACAACAGAATGGGGCAGTACAGTCTTGAACTTTATAACTGATCGGCACACAGTTGTAGTATAGCATGAGGGTTGAACACTGCACATAGTATAGCTAACAAGTAACTGATCCAGAGTCAGCCTACTTAGAAGTCATGTAACACATACGGTACGATGTGGCCTTACAGAAGTCATGTAACATATACAGTATATGATCTTGCCTTACATGGCAACTGCTTCGCGTTCACTTGGCATTGACCAGTACACAAACAGTACAGTTAGGAGTGAAATACTTTAAGCCTCCAACAAAAACCAGCTTAATAAAATAGAAATTTGCATACATGGGTGGGAGGATGAGTTCTTTACCATAGGAAAGAGATTTTGGCAAATAAATCTTGGTTAATATGAGTATGTTTTCCTTTCACAAAGGAAAAGCTGTACAGCAATGAAGGTGGTGTTGCCAAAGTAAGAGAACAGAGAATGCATTATAGATGCAGCAGCGTAAAGTTGCTTTATCTTATTTCAGTCATCATAGCTTGCATGGGTGGAGACATCAGTGCAGCACAACAGAAAACAGGTAAACATTCCCTCAGCCCTGACAGACACCGACAAACATCAACGTCTACAGTGCAGGAACAGAGCTATGCTGAGGATCATGCAACACCCAAATGCTGATGACAGATAGAAATACTGTCAATTTAATTGCAACGTATAACTAAGTTGTATAGTTGTATAAATAGTATAATCCTGGTACCAGCTAAAATATCAGATGCTTTCCTGTCAATGTCCCGATTTTACTGATGCACATAATTTCCAATTTCACCATGCATGATAACCACAATGAAAGAAAAACTTTCACAAAATTCCTATTTTCCTGTCCAAAATCAAACCCTGATATGTGATGCTGTGCTTAATTTCTTTCATCAGCTGCCTTGTGTGGTCCTGGTTCTTTTCCCCGTGTGCCGAAATCACCTCTGTGACATGATCACAGTTCTGCATCAGTTTGACCCAAACTAATTGTAACTTCTGACATCTGATTCTAGGGAGGTCTGTGAATCCTTCGACGGCAGAAGGAAGATTTACTTCTTTAGCGTAGCAGTCCTGAGCTTAGCTCTGCACACTCACCCAAAACAACTCTTTCACAACACATATCCAGAAGTAACCACTTTTCCCAAACCATGATTATCTCTGTTACCGCAACTTCCTTACAGCAGACCGATATCTGTGCCTAACAGTCTCCAAATCTTCAGTTATACTTTCTTTTTTTTTTTTTTTTTTTTTTAAATTCCTTGCCCCAAACTGATATAGTTTTGCTTTGGTTAGTCCTTGCGCATATGTAGGTGGGTTGTGGGCCCAGTTGAGTGTTCATCTCCCTGGTCAGTCCCTGGCCTCCCACTAGGCATTCTGCATCTCCTTGCCAATTTTGTAACTTAGGATCTTATTCCAGTCGATCTTAGTGCGTGTGACAGGCAGCTGGCGACGCAGGGCCTTAAATGTGGTGTCGGACATGGTCTGGTAGTTCTCGCTGATTGCAGTCTGAGGGCAAAAAGTGGAGGGAAACCAATATTAATAATAATATTTCTACATTTAATGTGTTTCAGTATTTACGTTTCAGTAAAAGTAACACCTGTAATTTTAAACATTAGAATGTGTAGTCAATAAGTAGCTTACCTGGTAGTCATTTTCTGCGTTCTCAATAATGTCAACAAATTCCTTGGCTGTCTGGCTTTCATTCTGTTTCAGAAACACACACATAGTCATCACCTTTTATCCTACTGACAGACACGTATGTCCTCCTCTGCATATACCCCGACCTAACACAGCCAGTCTTATACTCTGTAAGTAACATAACATTTAAACCGCTGCTGAAAGACTGCATAAGTGCTTATGTATACATATTTTGACTTACAGTCACTGGTATTGATTCTTCTACCTCCTTATGGCTAACCAGCTGCACATTCCCATCTTCATAATAATGCACCTAGAGACAGAGAGGAACTTTATAAGGAAGCTGTAAGTGAACAATGTTGAAACATTTTCCTCCTTGACTTATTCATCATTTATGCAGATGAGCGCACTGAAATGAATTTACCTGGATTTTCAACACTCCCACCACCTGAGCAGTGGACTGACCGATGGTAAGCTTCCACTCTGACCTACAGCGGCCATTCCTGTGTCAGACAAATAAAAAGAAAGCCTTACATTACAATCAGACAGCAGCATCGGGAGCCTTAATATAATAAAGAGACCAGTTGTTTCACATTCACCACGAAAAAAGAAATACACAAAACTGTTCATTTATAACCTTTGTGATAAAGTTTTATTATAAAAAATTGCAACATATCCTATTAGATATACATATATTCAGATATTCCTTTAAACAGCTGATTAAAGTTCACTATACCAGAAGTTTTTGGGTTGAAACTGATGTCCCTCAATGCAGGCTATAATCGTTTGCTGACCATCAACCGTTTTCCCATATACCTGCAATGCACAGATGGTATGGGTATGTATGAGTATGGGTAAAATGTAGTCTGTATTGCTTAAATTACTATTTTGTACATCTTACCGTGGACACTCCAGTAGGGTAGTGCTCTTTGACGTAGGCACTAAGTGAAGTATCACAGGCATCTCTCCAGCTTCTCAGGGCTGTGTCCCCTTCATATGGCTGCACATCGCTCACCTCTTTTCTTAGGTGGTCGAAGCGGAAGGACAAATGGTTGCGGGGGTCCATGAAACGTCCCTGACCCAAGTCGCCATGCTCTGTGATCAAGACCTGTAAAGAATGGAGAGGAACGATTGAAAAAGTCTAACTTTGACACTTGCCCCTCCGGATATAAAAAGGAAAGACTTCAGGAACATACCGGCTCATCGTAGCCCTCTAGTTTGGCAGGAGTAAACTGATCCATGTTGTACTGGGCAAAGGAGCTGGACAAATAGAATGGGCACAAAGGTACAGTAGAAATTCATGATATGACACCAAAATGTTTTTCACTGGCCATGCTTATATCCCCATGTGGAGGCTCAGGTTTTGTGAAATAATGAGACATTTGAATTTGAGACATTTGTCTTGATGAGTGTTACTTACTGTGACGCCCCCTCCCTGAGGAGGTTATCATTATTGAGAAGAAGCCGCACATCTAGCAAGACAAAAAGAAACCACTGTTTGCATTGCGCCCTCATAACAATAACATGTTGCTATCATAGGCAAATAATATAATAAATACAATATTAATATAATAGGCATCTTGTCACAATCAGCTATTTCTTACCATTGAAGACCTCATTGAACTCTCCCGGGGGGGCATGAGTCACAAAGTTGGCTGCTATGCGGACCTATGAAAGCAAATTAAATGTGACCAATTGATTCAGCTATCATAATATAACTTGCTGTACAATCAGTACAAAGAGAGACACTACAAATAAATACTTATACACCCATAATTAACATGACTGTCATTATTCGATAAGCAAAACGAATCTGTACTCAAACTATTCTACAATGTAAAATAAAAAAACTATTTTGTTAGCAATTTTGCATCCAGTTGTGGCCATACCATATTGCCAAGATGCATTTTCAGTTGTCAAATGGATATGTTTAGTGATTTTTGTTATGCTTGAAATAGGAATGACTAAAGTGTCACCACTAAAGTGTGAAAAAGCTCACAAATAGCAGCAAGCATGTTTTATGAAGTAATAATTCATGAATAATCAACTTCAAGGAAAATAATTGACATATTTTAATTCGAGTTTTTGTAATTTGGAGGGAAACAGAGGAATACACATCAAGCCACGTTAAGCAGTGCAGCAATCAACTGCTTTATGAATACAGAATGGATTGAAATGGAAACGGCTTATCTAGACTATATGTCATGTCAATACAAAATCATGCAATCATCTTGCCCTCAATTTTTCTGTTGAGCGTCAATGGACCTTTAATCTTAAATGTCTCTCGGTGTTATCGGGGGGATGTCGCCACTCTTGCTGCTAGCTTTGAAACCTTCCTGTTGGTATTCAGATAACTGTCTTGTAGTGTACACGGACAATTAAATGATCGCCTGTAGCAGAAAGACTGCAATCTGTCATTCCCAATAATTTGAGTTTTGCCTCTATCTGGTAATGTATCCAGTTATCACTGGTATTACGGGGGTGTCACTATCAGGCTCCAATTTAACTGTATACACCTACATCCTAAACTCAAGCCATGGGAGGCTAACAAATATTTAAACTGCAACTGAATCTGTTTGACCCAGAAATCCAAAGCAAAGTAACGTTAGCCGCTAATGTTAGCTAACGTTATAGGAGTACCGTTAAGCAGCCCACACTGTAATTATTACAAACTGGCATGGATATCGCAACACGGTTTAGGCGTCGATACTTATATGTCCATTAATCTTGGTGCTAGTAAAAAGTTTTGATTTCGCTGTTAGCGAGCTATAAGCTTTAACTAGCGTTGGCTAGTTAGCTAGTGGTAGCTTAAAAACACAAGTTTATCATATTGATACGTAATTTAAAAAATTGGTATTCTCTTAACCATTAATTCATGTGAACATATAACGCTATCCGTGGTAGCTCTCTACAAATAAGATAATTTGGCGTTGAGCAAAGAATTAAATAATCTTCCAACCTTCTCTTCATCTGACAGCGGCTCCTCAAAGTCAGCCATCTTGGCTCTTTGTGACCCCACCTACCCCAGCTGACTAGCAGAAACAGTTGAATGCATACATTGCAACAAAGTGATTTTAAAACATGTCTCGTCAAAATATATGTAGTACGGTGCTTTGACAGAGAATGCCACACACTAAAATCAATAATTTTGCATAAGTTCAATGTAAAATAGTCAAAACACTATGGTTTACAACGCAACTGGGCGTTAAAAGCGCGCAGTTATACCGCTTTCTGTTGGGTGTTGCAGATTGGATATGCCTACAAAATAAAAGCATAGATGTGTGTTACTGCTATCAAAAAACGGTTCTTTTTGGTAGACAACGTTCCAAGTACGCTTTAAATCACTGTATGGGGTTTATTAATTCTTATTTATCACAAATCCATCCCTAAATTCCGGTGTATTCAAGGAACTTTTTAATTAGGGATTGTATTTTATTTTTCAAGTAGCAACAGGAAGCTGTTAAAGATGTTACGTTCATTTTAGCTAGCTTTGTACTGGAGCCCCCACTCCATACAGTAGGTGGCGGTATGCATCCAAGTTGGTTTACGATTCGCCAAGATACTAAACGAAGAAGAAGCACCCATACCATTGTGCTTTCAACGGCTTGATGTTTGCAGTATAGCGACACACATCGTCCCTATCATGGAGTCACAGGTATGATTAGACTTAACGCACTACTTTTTCTTTGCCTCTGAACAAAAACACCCTACAAAAATTTACTTCATAGGTGCAAATCTATATTTGGCGTTTATTACGATGTCATTATTTAAAAAATGTTATTGACGTTAATATTAGCCAGCTTTCAAGTCAAGCTAGCCGACTGACACTGGTTCGATTGTTATTGGTCAGCTGCCACAATCAACTTCCTGGTCAAATTAATCCGGAAAACATGGCTAGAAACAAACTAGTTTGTTCACTTGGTTGAGTTGTTTATCACAATCGCTTAATTTGTCTGCATAACTAACTAGGCTAATGTTTATAAACTGACTTCAGTGTTTGGTGGTAAACTGCGTTAACTATACAAACTTTAATGTGGCTGGCTAGCATCCTAGCTAGGAGATGAATAGGACATTGTTCGTTGTTAAGCAATTTGTATCACTGAGACGTTATGTGAGTTATTCTGCTGCGTGTTGTCAGGTGATGACCAACCCTGAAGAAATTGCCAGGCTCTACAGAGAACTTAGCCTCTTCCCTTCTTTGACCAGAGCAGATACGGGACCTGTCATCACCTCTCAGTATGGAGGCAAATACAGCAACATCTACACAGGTAGACTTAGTCTGTGTCATACTAAGATTTTCAGATGTTTGTATGTTGGTTGATATTGATAGCATTTAGTTTACTTTCTTCTACAGAATGGAGCCAGCGTGATCTGGAGAGGAATGAGAATGTCAAGTTTTGCCGTCAGTACATTGTATTCCACGATGACAAGTCGGTTGTCTACTCTGGAGCCTCCGGAAACTGCACTGAGATCAAAGGAGAGTATGTAAAACCAAATATATATATTTTAAATATGATCTGGAGAGGGTTTAAAATGCTCTTGAAGACATAACCCTGGGCAAACTAAACAATGTCTCATCAATATGTCTCTTCTATCAGGTTGCTAAGTAAGGATTCCCCTTCGGGTGAAATGAAGGCTGTTGTCAGAGAGTGCACGATCAAAGGAGAGGACAAACAGTTTCTAGAGGTGTGTGGCTGTCTGGCTCAATTTCTCACCTGTAGCTTGTGTTTAAAACTTCATTTGATTTTGTATTTTGAATCAGAATCAGAATCAGAATGGTTTATTGCCAAGTATGAATTCACATACAAGGAATTTGTTTTGGTGCGTGGGTGCCAACAATAGCAATATATACATATACAGAAAAATAAAGATTTA
>JAVQJL010042805.1:0-29638 GCA_036024295.1 Nannoperca obscura
GCGATGACAAAGAGCAGAACAAAAAGTTGAAAGACATAGACAAAGGCTTTGCCGTATGTTCAGTGGACATAGACAGTGCACATGTGAACATATTTTTGGCACAAATGGAACCCCATAGCTGAGCGCCCACCTAGAGCCTGGTTTTGGTTCTGGTTCTGGTCCTGGTTCTGGTCGAGGTTTCTATCTGTTAAAGGGAGTTTTCCTTGCAACTGTCTCCTGGTGCTGCTCATGGTGGGACTGCTGGTTCTTTGTAAATTAAGTGCCCTGAGATAACTTTGTTATAATATGGCGCTATATAAATAAAATTGAATTGAATTAGCAGTGATAGCAGAAATAATCCTGTTAGCAGTATAAACAAACAGTTAAATGTCTTCTTCATTCCCTGATGCAGGAACTGATTTATTTGTGTGCAACACAAAACGTGTAATATTCCTTAAAAACCCAGTTACCTTTTACTCAGCAACCATCGCTCAGGAGGTGACTTAAATCACAAAACGGCAGTTTGTCCGGCGGTTATTTCACCCTGAAACACACCGCTGACAGATCACAGTGTAGACACTCTTTCGAGGTCTTGCTAGGTCTGCTAGCTGCTAACCTTCCACTGTTTCCTGGTGTCGTCAGTAGAAACACAGTAAAAGAAATCACAATGCAGAACGTTAGCTTTTTAATGTTGCTGCTAACAAGTCGTTCTGTCCATACTAGTGTTTTTAAATGTGTCCACTGTGAAACAAATTAAGTTACAGTGAAGATGTTCCCAGAGGTGTTAGCGTTTGCATAACGATGATATTCTGGTTTTCTCCCCACAGTAACTTCTTCTGTTGTCCTCCAGGTTTCACTCTCAATAACACCATCTACCAGCTGCTGGTGGCTCGATACTCCGACCCCGACATGACCATCGACTTTGACAACTTCGTGGGCTGTCTGATGAGGCTGGAGATGATGTTCAGTGAGTCAGCCACAGTCTGGTGGCTAACAGGATGCTAACAGTTTCGACAAAATGTTCTCTTTCTCCTTCAGCTGTAAAGTTTTCATCCTGAAGAACTGTAGTTAAAGGAAAAGGTCAACACTTTCAGAAATAAAGATGTATAATAGTGAGAAAAACTCAATGGAAACAGCAACTATGGAACTTCCAGCTAAACTTTCCCCCCAAAAGCTTCATGCAGCTGAACTTTTTATAAGGTCTGTCTTGCAGGTCTCTGTGGCCAGACGGTCAGTAGTCAAATTTGCTGTAAATTATTTTTCCGGTTTGTAAACATCTATTTTAGGGGCAAATGTAGTGAAGTGCTCGCACCGCAGAGTCCTGGTTGGCTGTTGCAGCTTTTAAAAAATGGTGTCTGAAATAAAATGCTACATTAGCAGTGGTGATGGGATAAATAGTTCATTTTAGTGACTTAGTTCAGTAACTCCCGTTCAGTAAAAAGAACTACTCTTTTTTTAGTTATTCGTTCATTTATTAATTATTAATATTAAACATTAAAATTTTCAGCCTAAATACAAAAATACTTAGTTTCTCACTCTCTCCCCGTTGCAGCAGAGCTCTAACCACACCACGCCCCATGTAACTACACATCCATGGTGAACTACAACATGCTTGTCTCCTGTGCTAAACCTAGTAGCAGTCCAGGCGACTCATTGACGTCTCTGTCTGTGCGCCCAGATTGTATTTCTGTCCAATCCTGAGCCTGTGTAGCTGTCATGTGGGAAAAACGAAACTCATACATTGTGGCGCAATGCGCATGTGCGGCCAAATGAACGACTTACTGAGTCTCTGAGAGGAATAGTTCATATTAGTTCATAGGAAAGGAGTAGTTCATTGAACTACTTACTCATGAACTACACATCACTAGTTCTCAGAGGCAGAACGTAGTTTACGGTTTACATTTCATTTAAGCCTCAAGCTTCTAAAACTGAAGCTTTGCATTGTCAGACAACTGCCTACATTAGAGATCAACAGCAGCCCTACACCACCAGCAGGTCTCTAAGGTCCTCAGAGTTTATTGGTTGTTCCTTGATCCAGTCTTAAAACTGAAGGTAACTGTGCTTTTGAGGTTGTGTCTTCTACTTTGGAACTCTCTCCCTTTGGACTAATGATGTGTGGACACCGTGGACACCTTTAAACCGTGTGCTACCTTGTGGAGAAGATACTGGGTCAAGACACTGGGCCACTGGGTCAATATGACCCGGCAAGGTAGCACAAGGGTTAAAAGGCACGGTGTTTTAATCGTCCTAAGTCTGTGTCTATATTCATGTCTGTATTAAGGTTTGTTATTTCCTCTGTGAAGCACTTTGTGACAGCTTGCTCTTGAAATGTGTTATTTAAACAAAGTTACTTGCTTGAATTCTCTTTACACATAAGCCCATGCAGTGTAGTAAGTGTGCAGTGCATCGTCACTCAGCACAATACTTTTATTATTTTTAATATAGTTTCTAGGTGAAAAATGTATTCGAAAATCATCTGGTGGTTAGGGTTACATTTGGTACATTTGGCACAGATATGGCCTCTCCCCTCTGTTACATCATTCTACTCCGATGTTTGTATGCGTCTCAATGTACTCCTACATTCTTCATCTCATCATTTCTTCCCTTTTTACCTGCTCCTTCTCCTCTCGATGCTTTAACTACTATTTCCATAATGAAATTAGAAATGCTACAGGTAGGCAACAGAACATGGAAGCAGGCATAGAAGAAGACGATGATTCAAAATCAACATAAGTAGAAATGACAAACGAAAATCAAACAGAATCACATTTTCTTCTAATTTGTCACAACACATTGCTTTTTAATTAAATTAAATTCAGTTTTTCAGTTCAATTGTATTTACATCATGCCAAATCATAACAGAAGTTGTCTCAGGGTACTTTTCATATAGAGTTGGTCTATACCATATTCTTTATAGATCCAACAATTTGACTCACTGAATGCATTTATACAACAAAAATATTTTTTAAGATTAATTAAGAAGATTCAGACAAAAACAGATTCAGATTTACTGGAGCTTATTTAAGTTATGGGATTTTAAATGATGTGGAACCAGGAACCCAGGAAAATAAAATAATAAACTGTCTTGTTTATCTGTAGGAAATGGTGAGGATATGTGATACACAACAGGTTCCATTTGAGACAAAACCTCCATTCATTCAGTCTTACTGCTGGTTACATCTTGTTACATCTTACAACTGAAGAACAATTAGGACATTCATAAATTAACATCTAGCCTACACAAATGAACAATACAGGTAGATTAATACTACATATCATTATCACCTATCATTGTCACAAAAGATTTTATATTTTCCTAGTAGCTTAAAATTGAATTTTGGTTCTACATTTTCCCTGTCACCACTGAGTGGCAGTAGAACATCAACTGTAAGGACAGGATGTATTTGTATGACACAGATGAAGTCACAGGTACTTATTTGATTAGTTTATGAGTTTTTGCAACAGTTGAACAATTTGTATGGATTTACCACAAAATAAAATCTGCAGCATTGCTATGCTTCATCATGAATAGTATTAAATACAAAGTAATTTAAAGTTTCATAAAAATAGCTGAAGTGCAAACTTAAAATACACAAACATAGTCCTGCAGTCATGTGCATTTCACTTGTATAGAGCCATAAATATTAAAACTGGCTGTCTCAGCCACAAGCACAAAAAAACACAGTTTTACTTTTGATGATGTCCAGGTTTCACTGTGCACCAGATGACACCGTAACAGTATGTTATGCCCACTGGCACAGCTTTCACTCCTGTCAGAAGTTGTGTTGTTGAGGTGACATTTTGAAGAAAGGGGAAGTGTTTGCAGTGTCTGTCAACAGCAGTTCCTGAGCCTGTGTCTAAGCAACACTACACCATTAACATGCATTATGCCAGTCCTTGTACAAGAGATAGAGGTCACTCTGCAGAATGATTGGTCCTGTGCTCCTTATCTTCAAGGCCTTCTAGTGCTCCCCAAGGTCTCTCTGCTTAGAAGAAGCATCGATTAGTACTTGGTATTGCTCAGATTGAATGAAGCGTGGGAAGGTTGCTGGAGACTCTGGCTGATGATCTCTCTTGTGTAGAAATCTAAGTTTACCTGCAAATATTTATTGTGCAGTACATACTGTGAAGTATGATGCAGACACCTGCATCATCACCGCTGAAATGAACTATATACAAAGCTGGCTGCTGTGGTTGATGTACAGTAAATGATGCAGGTCAGTGTTTTTTTAGGACTTTGATGACCTTTTAACATTAATGTGTCTGGCTTCCTCTAACTATGTTTTCTTCTGCTAGGCTTATACTGGGGTTTGAGCTTATTATTCAGTCATCTCATAAAGTTTGTTTTTACCTGTTTGGGAGACTCAGCCTTGACGAATTCTTTATAAATATTTGCTGCCGTCTGTGTTAGCTCCTCAGGACTGTCAAAGGTTTTGAACTTTTGACAGGAGAGCCAGAAGTCCCGATTTTCCGCACAGAACTCTGATTTCAGAAAGTCCCGAAATGCTTTTTGTCCAACTTTTACAGAAGAGAACATAACTTCATTATAAAGAAAACAGTAAGCAACCATAAGATTAGTTTTGTATTGCTTGAAAGCAAATGAAAATCATGTTTCACAGAAAGGAGTGTCTCGAGAGATTCACCCAGTGGGCTTGTTTCATTTGTATCCTGTCTGCAGCTGGAGGACAAGGAAGGTTTGGGGATTTTTTTTACATTTTAAAGAAAACATTAGACAACACAATATTAATATGCAGTATAATAAAAAAAAGACCACCTGTTGATTTTCATTCATGGTAATGGTAACTGACTGAATTTATGTATTCTGGATTTCCATTCTTTATGTCTATAAAAGAGGATAACAGTAGGAATATTAATACATTGTCTAACTGTCTTAATAAGGCTCATTGCATTGCAGATGAGACACACTGTACTTACATTCTCTTTGTGTCCTGGAGGTTCAGAGATGTCTTAGAGAGCCCACTCACTGTTGAATTTAAATGACACTATACTTCCTCTGTGAATTCTAAGTTGACTGCATCTTTCAGTGTGCATGATGCTGCTGAAGAATTAGATTCCAGTTAGATTTCCAGCCTCACAGCTCGACTAGTGGATCCTGAGTGCTACTTTTTACTGATGAGGGTCAAAGCCAGAGTGAATCCAATTGTGATGTCAAGGCACCATGCATTTCCCTGAACCACGGGTCTCAGCACTTTTTCCCCCCTTGTGTCTTGCTATCTTTAACCAGTGCTGACATACAGGCTGATTGTTGCGTAATTAGAAGGAGCCGCATGAATACTCAAAGTGTGTCAAAACTTGTGCTCTTCCTTAATGTTTTATTATAGAACTTGTTTTTGAATTTTGCTGTGTATCACAACCCCCATCACATTCTCCACAGTTAAGTGCAAAACATAGGCTGTTGAAAGTCATCCAGTCTCCAGGTACTTTAGCTCACCATTCAAATCTGTGCTATTCTTAGTCACAGGTCAAGTAGTCACAAGTTTATTTTGGTTTTTTCTATGCCGTTCCTTCTGTGTGACTTTTTTCACGGTTTCTGGATTACTTCCCCAATACTATAATTTCTCGTTCTTCATATTTTGGCTTTTGTTTTTCAATGTTAGTTTCTTTAAAATGCATTAAATTAAATGTACAGAATTTCAAGGAGTTTGTTTTCCTTGCAGACAATTGTCAGTTGTCAGTTTTGCTAAAGAAGTGATATGCCTCTTACAGAAACAATGTTAATGTCTTAGGATAATTAAAATAGGTGTGTTTGTGTATTTCGAACTATGTTTTTGAAAGGGATATTATTGCCAGTGGAACCTAAAAAGCTGCGGTGTAGTGAAAGTTGCTTTCTGGAAGGAAGAATTCAGCAAGAATCAGTAGTAGAAACAAGGGGTTCAAATTGGTTCCATGGTTTAAAGGCCTCTGTAATTTATGACATATATATATATTACAGGTACAGTAGGTTGCATATATAGTATAACTGGAATCTTTTATTTTTTCATTTATGCAGTTGAAATTATATTTTTAACTTAGCTGTTGTTAGTATTAACAGAGCACTGAATAAAATAAATTATGGACACTTTCTCACCAATCTAAGTACCTCTTTAGAATTTTAAGAGTTGTACCACTTAAGCAGATAACCCCAAATTGTCTGAAGCCAACTGCACCACAAATAGGAAAGTGGAAGGAGATTATTAATGAAGTTTGAAAAGAGGATAACGATAGTAAATTTACTCGCATTTAGATAAAATTATTTACTGATATTATTATACACTGCGAACTGGAGCTGCACAATGCGATCATATCGTAACATTTCACAGTTATATAACTATAAAGGGAAGAAGAGGATACTGCCCATATTTAAGTCACGTAGTTTTTTATTTTATGCATGAGGTAAATGGTTTGCTGTTTTTTTGTTCAGGGATTCAAGAGAGGAGTAGAAGAGGAGACCGGAATGAGGATGGAGATATGGCTAACAATCAAATATATTGTGATGTAATTAATTCAGCAGGTAATTACTGTAATGAATAATAACTTTTAAATAGAGTATAACAAGATTAAGAGTATACAGCTAGCAGCTCAGTGGGAATATATTTTAGCACATCTGCTTTGAGCTAAAGATGCGCACAGTGACAATGATAACATGCTGCTGCTAAGCAGGTAATGTTTACCATTTTCGCCATCTTAGTTTAACATGTTAGCATAGAAACATTGATGATGGTGCTAGAGGAAAAGTCTAATTCATCCTGACGGGGACAAGAATGTTTCATAGCAATCCATCTGACAGGTGTCAAGACATTTCACTCAAAAACATGTAATGTTAATTTGCTGGTGATCACCAAAGTCATAAGGATACATTGCCTGGGCATTATGATTGTCTGTACAAAATGTTATGGTAAGCCATTTCGTAGTAACGAGATATTTCATTCTGCACAAAGGGGTGAACAGCAGCCCAAAAAGACAGATATTGCCATGCCTACAGCCACGCCACTACCAGGGCTTAAAGTGTTTTGAACATAAGCTCAGAAAACTTTCATTGTTAGATACTTATAGTTGCAGCTCTGTGTAAGAATCTGAAAGTGAAAGTTACTTCCTCTTTTTTCTGGCTTTTTATTAAACTCACCTGTCTCTTTGTCAGGACACGTTTGACCAGTCATTGCTATGACTGAAATGTTCACATGCAAGGATTGTTGTTTAATAGACTCTCACAGTTAAAAAATAAAACACAAACAGTAAAAGACTGTTCTTCGCAGTAAATGAAATGTAAACATGAAACTATTGAACAGAACGTCACTACCATACTACCACAGAAACCAAACAAAAACCGGTACAGACAAGATTGAACTTGTAATTGCCACTGAAACAAGGACCTGATGTACACAAATTAGCATGTGGTTTGTAGGACAAGGCTGTCCAGTGTTGAATAGGAAGTTGCTATGATCAGGAAATACTGCAGCACCCTAATACACATCCCACAGTGAGCTGAAAAGCTTTTTCTTTGAGTGCAAGTTGCATGGTGCAGACTACAGTTGCTAACCCCATGTGCTTTTAGTACTCTCATGTGTTAAGCAGTATACCTGCTCCAACACTGTCAACAAAGGAACCATGTACTCAGTAGACCCTCATTTTGTTCTTATAGTCATAATCAAGTTTGATTTTAGAATAATAGAACAGCGGCAGCTATAACAAATCAGTAAAATCTTCTGTATCTAATTAACAACTCATAACCTCACAGTTGAGGCTTATATTGTAATGTATGATTATATATATGCTACTGAGGGTGTGAAATATTACCAGTATACTCACTTGCAGTACAATGACACTTACCTTTGCTGTTCCCAACATTTTTGTCTTGTGAACCCCCAAAACAAACTTCTACTTGCAATCCCTCCACCAAGTGTGGCAGAAATGGGCTTCCATTTGTTCATCTTAGACCACCGCGCTATACTAATTCAAACTAAATTAAATGGGGCCCAACATTTATCATGATTTTATGTGCCTCCCTTAAATCAATAAAAATAAGCAACTTAAAAAGTAATTTAATAAAGTACTAAATCTTTTTTCTCAAAAGAAGACATATTTCACTTGATACCACTTATAGACCCCATCATTTGTCTTTATATCCACTGAAAATCCTGCTTCATTTCTCAACCTGGTTTAAAGACATACAGTAAGCCTTCAGTAAAATATCTGAAAGAAGTGAAACCGCATTGGAAACATGTTCAATTATCTCACCCACTCTGACTTAAAAACTAAGAATGGGACCATGTGAGTTAATACTAATGTTTTTGTAGTGCACATGATTCATTATTAAGGTCATTGGTGAGGAAGTAGTATTAACAGAGGTAGAGCAGAGAAACAAAACTGGAACATCTAGGTCTGTTTTCGCATGAGTGTTACACCATTACTTATATAAAACCATGTGTAATGTGTAATTACGCTTATTTAGGCCACGGGGACTAGAATATGCGACAAACCTGTTACATATGTACGAATACAACTCAGAGTGGGTCAGCATCATGTTTGTTGATCACAATCATCATCTTAGTTGTTGTCTGCATGACTCTCCTAATAATTCAGTAAAATTTTGCAGCATATAAAACTGTGTTGTTCTAAATAAAGAGGATATATAACCCCAATAAATATAAATATAGAGGCTGTATTTGCATGATAGGCTTTGAGCATTGTAGTAACTGGAGTATATTTTTGATCACATATTAGTTTTACATAATACAGCTCTAGCAGACAAAACCCAGGTTAACGAAAGGTTTTCCAACTTTTTTATTGCAATTCACATCAGGGCAGCGTGGTGACTTTGTGATTTATATTGGTTTAACATGTTGAAATAAATGTTAACATGCACGGTAAAGTGGGTTTCCCTTGTGTGCTCTAGCTTCCTCTCACAGTCCAAACACCTGCAGGTTGGGTTGACTGGAGACTCTTTGTGTGTTTTTCTGTGTTCCAACTGATGTATGCTGGGATATGTTTGTTAGATTTAAGTTGTAATCCTAACTCTGATATTGATTTCTACTATGTGGGTAAAACACTGAATCAAAATACCTTTTGTTAAACCTCTGTTTACAGATGGGTACTGAGCTCAGGTAATCTTAACACTACAGCCAGGAAATTTCATGGACATTCATGGTCCCCAGAGGATTCCAACAAGTTTCCTGATCCTATGTGTTTTTCTAGCACCACCAATTTTAGTAAAATATCTTGAAATAGCTTGCATGGGTTGTTTGGCCCAGCCATTCATGTTCACTATTCATGTCCAGTACGTTGGTTTATGACCAAATACTAGCAAAACTAATGACAGTCCCATCAGCCTGTACTAGAGTTAATTAGCAAATAGTTGCATGCTAACATACTAAAGTAAGATAAAGAAACCTGTACCTGATAAACATCAGTTAGCATCTTTGTTAGCATGTTAGCATGCTGATGTTGGCATTTTGATGTGTGCCCTTCTGCAAGTGTTTCTGCCTCTGGAGCTGTAGAGTCTGGATCTATGGGTGCACCTGCTGCTCCCGTGTTCCTGCTCACCAGCTGCTGCTGCTATTACTGTTATTGCTCTGATTATTAGTAATACCATTATTATACTGCTTTTAGTATTATTTTTATTAATATTATCATCAACACCATTACAACAACTATTACTTTACATGTAGAACTGGTCTATACTAGTGTATGTTCTCTTTCCTCGTGCTCTCTCTGTCTCTCTGTGTCTCTCTCTCTGTCTCTCTCTCTCTCTCTCTCTCTCTTTCTCAACCCAATCGGTTGGCAGATGACCACCCACCCAGAGCATGGTTCTGCTTGAGGTTTCTGCCTGTTAAAAGCCACTGTCGCCTCATGCTGGGAATGGTTGGGTCTCTGTAAATGTCAAGTCGATCTAGACCTGGTCTATATGAAAAAGTGCCCTGAGATAACTTTGTTATGATGTGTAACTATATAAATAAAACTGAACTGAATTGAATTGAACTTAGCTCAAAGTACCACAGTGCTGAGGTAAAGTTCACCATGGTAGAGGACCACAAAGTCACTATCATGCCTGTAGACTCTAAGTCTCGCTTCACTGTGTGCTGCCTTGCTATTCAACCCTTTGTAAAAACCAACTGTCCTTTTGTTTGTTCCTTCAAATACATTTTGTAATAAATTATTTTACCTGATTTGTTCAAATGCATTAAACATATTCTGTTGTAATATTGTTGTAATCTAATTGGTTTTACCACTGATGTTTTAACCTCATGTTTGACTAACATTGATTTTCATCTGACAGAACGTTTTCCACATTGGAACATTTTTCACCTGCCTTTGAAACAGACCTGAAACAAAGACCTCATTGTTAAACTGGTTGAACAACATTATACAGTAATCCAGTGACTTCCTGTATACAGCCCATGTGGTTCCAAACAGATGACTTGTGTCTCATGACTCACATGACAGCTATACCTATAGCTTTCATAAGTGAATTTAGTTTCAATGAGTGTATGTGGTGGATAGTGAACATCCTCAAAGTTTTTCATCAGTGATTTGTAGATATGTGTCATACATTGCGTGACAACTCGCACATCCTGTCTCAAAATGTTACCTAATTTTTTTTAGGTTTTATATAGCTACTCATGGTCATATGACTAATCTTGTTACTAATAAACAGAGTAGTGCAAACAAGGAAATGATGGCCAATCAGGCTGTGATCCGTCTGTGCCAGATTAACACCTCAGCTACAGCTGAGTAAACAATACAGCTAAGAACCTATGTACAAAAAGAATGTTCTCATCCTGCTGAAAGCTCTTTTGGCAAAAACATGAAATTACTGTAGTGTCTTTATGCTCATAGTGTGACTTCTATTACTCTTTAAAAGCTCAGAGGAGTTTCAGAGGCATTATTACTTGTTTATTTGCACTGTGAGAGCTTGCGCAAATGCAAGAATGCATGAGTGAGATTAAAAGAGGATGTGGTAGAGCAGTTGGAGCAGCAAGACTTCTCCCTAATTTCTGTAACCCATAACAGAGTGATACTTGATGGTTTTCAGACAAACTTCCCCTTTGATACTTTTTTTGTGATTTAAAATCAGTTTCAGTTTTAAACCTTTCAGCTCCATTAAGAATAATGTTTGAGGGTAATGCCTGATTGCTATACAGATAAATGAAAGACTGAATGGTAAAACAAAGGCTGAATGAATAGTACAATGGTCGGAAGTGCTTGAGACTCATTAAAAAACATGAAAGACCAGTGACACATGGTCAGCTGACATAAGAACAGATGCTGTGTAGGTGAGAGCGTTATGCGACAACTTGTCTTGTTAGTATACTCTTCACGGCGGTCCTACTTGTTAACCTTTTTAAAGGAGTTAAAAACCTCTCTCACAACCTTGGCTGTGCATCCAGACTCAGATTAAACTCACATATCTTTATTTTAAACCCTAGTGGTAACCTCAAAGTTACCAAAGCTACCAAATTTTCTGAATTTTGGGTAAGTGTGTATAAAATGATGTACAAGACATCTTAAATATCTCAATTTGACTGAATGGCACGGCCATAAAAGACATCAGTTTGACTACATGTGAAAGTGTGTCAGACAATGTGAAATAAGATATTTCCAACTTCAGGCTGGTTAAGGGGAAAAGGGGGAATTTTTGGGAAATATGCTTATTTGCTTATTCCATTGATGTCACTTTCAAATTGAAAAAGAAGATTGATCAGCCTACCACTCTTGAAAGGTCAATAGGAAGCTACAGCTATCACCTGGTTAGCTTAGTTTAGCATAAAGACTGAAAGCTAGAGGAAACTGTTAGCCTGGCACTGTTCTGTTTTTGTACAGTTTAAACAAATTATATATAAAGTGTAAATTAGTGAGCTTTAGAGGTGGATTTTGTTACCTCTGCACAGAACCAAGCTAACTGTTTCCAGTCTTTGTGCTAACCTAAGCTAACTGGGTAATGGTCGTAGCTTCATATTGACTTTTCAAGAGTGGTAGGCCTAACTCTCAGCAAGAAAACAAACAAGCATATTTCCCAAAATGTCAAGCTATTCCTTTAAGTAAAGTTTGGAACCTATAATCACAACAAGTACACATTGTTTCAGACATGTGAAGCACTGTACACTGTTCAGTATTGCAGAGACCATAAGTAAATATTTCTGCTACACTCTTTTGCTGTAGGCATTTCTCAACTTCAACTAATTGGTAACTAATTGCTTCTTTCTCATGAAGTGATGTGTATCACTGCACATTTAAAATAATAAGTTTTATACAAATTGTAATGCAAATGTAAAATATTTTTATTAATATTTACAAATCCATCTTAATGTTCACATTCACAGCTATGGAATACATTTTCAACATATAGCTTATAACAAATTATTATAGTTGTAACATATCAGTTATTTCAGTGTGACAGAACTAATGTCAAAATGTAAAACTTTTAAATGCAAAATGTTGTGCCTAAAAATTCACACCTGGATAGCATCTACTTATCTACTTCTTTAGTGAGATAACAATAAACTTCTGATGGTGTGTGGAAGGTTTGTTTTGCACCACAGCCCCAGCATTTTCACTACATAATCGTGGCATCTCTGGGAAGTCTTTTGCTTTACAGCTACTATCGCAGCTGCTGTTTATTAATGTACCGCAACCATTTTTGGTCTTGACCCATCCTTTTCCATCATACCAGCTGGTTTTGAACAAACTCTCGTCAGCGTCTTTACTACAGAGCTGACTTTTTCTCTCTAACTCTCTCTGTCGTAGTCGTATGTGACCATGGGCAACCCCAAAGTATGTCTTCTCCAACTCAAAATGAAGACATAAATGTGTTGAAAATGACATGTTTTGGTGTTAAAAAAATCACCACCAGTGGTCCCAGGACAAATAAACACACTCCACAGCTTCTCTTGGGTAGCCCAGCAGTGGGCTTATCTTCACAGTCCAACTTCTACATACTTACATACTTTCTTTACATCTTCACAGATTCTGATGTTGAGTCCAGTAGAGCCCGATAGATGTCAGACTTGAGGAAACGTGGGTAAGAGTCTCTCTCCATTAGTCCGTAGACGATCCTCTGGGCATTGTCGAAACACACTGTAGTGGGTGCCTTAATGTTCCATCTAATCAGGTCTCTGGTCTTGTGATCAATGTTAATCTGGAAGCAGAGGAATACAAGTAATGATGACTATAAATACTGAGATAGTAGCAGAGGTGGTCTTATTGTAATAAGAACTGTAAATCTGTCATTATAAATACCTCTCTCGCAGCCTCAGCTTGAATGTAGCGTTTGAAGATCTTTTTGGCCCTGGACGACATTCTGAAGGAAGACTTGATCTTCTTATAGTCCTCACACACCAGCCAAAACTCAATGTTTTCATCACTGAACTCTGACTTCAAGAAGGCTTGGAATATCTTCATGCCATCTAAAAAGATAGGAAAAAATAGCAACAGTTAGACAGCGTTGAAGAAGAACACTCAAAATGTAACATGACTTGAAATATTGATCAACTTACATTTGGATGATAGGAGTCTGTCAAGTGACTGTGACCACTGGGACATCTCCTCGAAGCAAAGCCTGTAAAAGTGGGGAGCAGTGTCACTCACATATGCAACAAGTATGTCAACAGTTTAGATTTGTAGTTTCCAGTTGAGAGTTTTTTTTTCACTTACCCCTCAGTGTTAGGGGCTTGAGATGATCTACGCTGCAGCCTGCCCTTTTCTCCCCTGATTAACCAAACAAACAAAAACAAGCAGGACTTATTTTACTGACATGTTTTTCTTATACTAAAAGCTTGATCAACAATCAGCAAGTACATACAGTGAAGTTATAATAAAGTATTTACCTGTCTTTTCCCCTCTTCTTATTGTCAGTGTCCATGTTGAGGTGCTGCAGCTCCCTTGGTGGTGATGTGACTAGACGTGGCATGACAGCAATGCTTTATACATGTGTGACAGTGTGCTGGGCTGCTCTTAGAGAGTTTTGAGATCTGCGACTGCTACTGTTTGTTTGATGAATCCGCTCTGTGTCAACCTATATATGTACAGCAGAAGTCTGATATGAGGCTTGTTAGTAGCGTCACATCATTCTAACTAACCACAGAAAAAGAGGAAGTTGGGGATGACGCAAATTGCACAGTATGCAACTAAAGTGGCGTCTGTACTGTACTTAGACCTGTATCGTTACTTGTTTGGTTCAAAGTTTGGGGATGCAAATGGGGCAGTGGAAATTCAGCAGCAGATAGGCAAATGTTTTAGTCTCTGTTCCAATTTGTCTCGAGAACCAGTATCTTTCTCTGAGGTGGCTTTGGCTATTCAAGCACTCACAGTTAGGTTGAACTGAAACCGGTAAAGATAGAATAGCATCCTGACAATAGCAACAATTTATTTTTGTATGAGCTGTTTGATACTTGTTTAATATATTGTGTGCCTTATGTGCTTTTTGTTTAAGTGGGCTCATGACTCCATTCTTTAATGTGAGACTATGTAACTTTTTAAAAAATGTATTAAACAAGTGAATAAACAAAAGCAATCAAATGCTTCCTCGCTCAATTTAATACCCTGAGGAGTTTTGCTGCTGCAGTCTTACTTGGCCTTGTATGAGAACTAGCTTTTGGTTGCTAAATGTTAGCTGGTTAACTAGCTTATAGCAAACATTTAACATTTAACAACATTAACATTAACATTAACAATTAACAAATTGGAAAATATGGTTATTTGCACTCTCATTGCTGTATGCTAATTATGAAGCTAAAGTCAGCAGACAATTAGCTTAGCTTAGCATAAAGACTGGAAGCAGGGGGAAACAGTTAGCTTGACTTTGTCCAAAGGTCTCAAAATCGGTCTGCAAACACCTCTTCTCATCTAACTCTTCACAAGAAAGTGAATAAGAATATTACCCAAATCAAAAAAAAAAAGTTGATTAGTTAACTAAACCTAACTATTCCTTTAACTATTTCCCTTGATTAACTTTAATCTCTGTGGTCTTACTCTGTAGGGAGACACTCTTGACTTGGTGTTGTCATATAAGAACAAAAACTTTAAGAACTTTAATGATACCTTTGTTTCCATTGTATTGCTTCTTGCCATTATTTGATCTTTGACAGTGGAGGCAAACAGGAAATATGGGGGGAATCAGAGAGGGGGATGACATGAAACAAAGGACACTGTGGTTATGTGGTATGTCTCTTAGACAACTAAGCGGCCCAAGGGTTTCCATTTTAGACCGGATTTACCATATAGGTAAATATAAGAGGCTCTAAGCTCTGGTGTAATATCACAAAATCTTTTTTTATATAATTTTTATCAAAAATATTTTTACTGCAGATATTAAAAGATCTAGATCTAACCAGATTGTCAATATTATTGAGTGAATCCACTGACACCCTGAATTCTTCCTCAGTTTTGTGAGCTGTGTCAGTGAAGCTCCCCCTCGTTCCACAATGAATTCTCTGAGAGAGGTAATATGGTTTTTATTCACTTCCTGCTTTTGTGTTGACAGGATATTGTGACAAAACACAAGCTTTCATCAGTTATCTTGACATTCCTCTGGACTTTTAAATAGTTCAAAAGAGAACGTGATCAGTCCTTTTTGTTCTGAGGTTTATAAATGTCTCAGGTGTACTTCCTTTCCTTTCTGAAAAGCAATATTGTAATAAGCAATATGACACTGCTGTGAACTTTTAGGAGGAAACTGTTGCACAAACAGCTGTTTTAATGACTGATGACTTAACGTTAAAAAAGGGTTAGGTCAGGTTTTACAGATCATCACAATACAAGCTGTCCTCAAATATCAGCTTTTTGAGATTTGAATTCTTTAGAAATCAATACTGGGATTCTTGAAATATTGTATTGCCTTAATATATGTGGACCTTATCATGTCTTATGAATTGCTTCACTATGTCATGTTCCCTTTGATATGGACAACACACACACACACACACACACACACACACACAATTAATTAATTAATATTATTAATTAAAAATTAAGAATTTTCAACACTGGTGCCCTCTGTTTATAAGTATAAGAAATACACTGTGGCAGTTAGAACTGGACACCACTTCCATCAATGGTCTCACCGATGAACAAAGGACCCCCTCTGGAACAAGACTAGCTCTGTAAGACTGTACTGAGCTAAATGTCAAAACATGCTCACAATGACATTGTTAACATGCTGATGTTGAGCAGGTATACTATTTTATTTTATGTTTATAATCTTAGTGTTTTGTGGCTATCCATTCAAGAGTTGTTGCACTCAAAAACACAAATGTCATGTCATGGTGGCATGGAGAAAAGGTTAGGGGATCACCAAGTCATTAGAATTCATCCTCCGGGCACCATGAATGCCCATTAATATTCATGGCAATCCAGGCAATAGTTGTTGAGATATTTCAGTCTAGAGCAAAGTGGTGAAAACAGCTTTCTAGTGTCAGACTGCAAACACATGGGAGTCCGTAGGGACTTGACTTGAAAACTGGAGGTTGGCCAGTTGAAGTCCAGCGTGGACCACAGAACGGAGTGTGGGCTGCTAGCTGGAGGGGTGCCAGTTCACCACCTAGGCACTGTCAAGGTGCCCTTGAGCAAGGAAGAAAAAAATATATATATATAGGTCGTGTAGTGCATGCGTGTATTTCGGTCATGTGTGTATAAAATAACAACAGAGTTGAATTGAATTTCCCCCTGAGAGATAAATAAAGTTTTCCTTCTTCTTCTAAATCATTCAGTATCGGGAGGCTCAAACATCTAAGAGAAGTAACAATAAGCAAAACAGGTTTTAAACAGGATTTTAACACTTACTGTTTCATGTAACCTTTCATTTAATATTATCCTAATTTATTTGATCTACCTAACTTTTAATTTCAATGTCATCCTGCCTTTGTGCTTCAATCTGCCAAACCTTTAGTACCTCAAGCGAGTCTCTACAAGCGTTTCATTTTCATACTGTTGTGAAACAACTGAAAACTTTGGCAACACATTTCAATGCTAAAAGTATTATCTCTCAATCAACACCTCTTAGTAAAGCTTGTTGAAGTTGAAGTATGCTATAGCTTGGTTAACAAGCTGCAAACTTGATACGACCTGAAAACATACCCAAGTTAAGTGTTTAAGCAAGTATTGTTCTGTCTCATTGTCTATGTTCATGTTAGTTTGCTTGGCAGGAAATGTTTTGTGTTAGAATGCAGCTGTTGATGGCTTGTTGTGGTGACCTCGACTCTTATCTCAGACCATTTCTCAATCGGTTCAACATCCATCTGTTTCCTACATCAACTGCCTTACATTTTTATGTCTTATTCACTTCTTGCAAGCATGACTGCTGTAGTTATGGTGGGCTAGACGTTGCTATGTATCATAACTACAGGTGCATATTAAGCATGTGGTTTGTCAAATGCATTTTTTTCACTGTACCCAACGCACCCAACCACCTTCTTAACCCTTTAGAGTTGAGTCTAAACTAGAGGATGTTGTGGTGAGCCAACTGCAGAACATGGCCTCTTAAAATAAATCCCCCGTACATTCAATATCACTGACACAGACACACAAAATGTTCGTCTAACACCCTACAGTCACATGGAGAAACCACCCTGTGCCTACTTCCACTTTCACACACACACAAAACAGATCAGACAGTACGTTAAGGTCACATACGTGCAAAAAGGAACAATGTAACTGTAGGATTTGATGCTTCATGTTCCCTTAATTTAACTCTCGTGCTGAGTTCACTCTCTTTTGTGGATCTGAACATTATGTCGAAAAGTTGGAAGCTTGAACTGTTGTGTATTGTGCTCTTTTGTATTTGCATGCTTTTTACATAGACTTTATGTAAGCTTGCAAAACTCAGCATGTCCCAACTAGAAATGACAAACAAGAAGCAAGTTCTATCTTTACTATTAAATACTACCTAAAACTCTTCCTGACACAACCTACACCAATCTTCCTTTGAAGGGAGATTTTCAGGACAGTGAGCTTAGTTAGAACATCTTCCCAACACATCAGATTCAAAGATGTGATTTTAATCTTCTCGCCTGGCAACATGAAACCAATTGAATTGGCACAGGCATTTAACTCCAGACAGAGTTGATTCATACAGTTCCTCTTCACGTTAGGCCTTATATATAACCTTCTTCTGACTGCAGCTGAGATGTTGCAGAATACACCACAAAATGTGAGGAAAGGAAGTGTGTGGCGGTGTTTCCTCTTTGTTCTTGGTTACTTGTACCTTCTTGTTTACTGAATTATGTCACTTGAAGGACTCTGTTGCCATCTGGTGCATTTTTTGACCAATGACCACATTACAGCATACAGATAAGTCTTATCTGACAACAAACAAAAGTGATTTGCATTATATTCAAAAGGACCACACCCAAAATGTCATTCAGCTGACATTAAGATATTTAAAAAACTACAATGTAAATGGACAAGAAAACATTTGATGGACACAAAACACAGAGACAGATGTTTAAGAATAAACTCACATATTTATTTGCACGTGAAAGTTGAATTTCTCAGAGCATATTAGGATTTATATTAGCATAATCAATTAGTGTTGATAATACTTTACAATAAAGGAATCCCTTTTATTATTAACGTCATAGGGTGGAGGAGAGAAAATAGATAATCATAGAAGAATTATGTGCATAGTCTGATTTTATCTTTTTACCTTAACATAATTAAAGAGATTAAGTATAATACAAGACACAAATTCTCTTGAGCTGTAACTGTCTACTGAATCACACAGGATGAGAAAAGCTATTTCTGCTACACTTAGGATCTGGTTTGTATGGCACGAACCCGTTATCTACAGTGAAATCAAACAGTGCAGCAGATCAGAGTTGGAGAGAAGATTTTGCGAGCCTGTGTCTGAGAGGCTGTCAGTTTTAAAACAGTCACCTTGAATCAGTTCTCCTCAGGAGTCCCTGATAGATGTCAGATTTTAGGAACCGTGGGTAGCAATCCCTGGCCATCAGACTGTAGATGAGCTTCTGCGCTGTATCAAACGAAGTCAGGGATGGCTGGGAGATGTTTTTTGTTATGTTTTCTCTGGTACCGCAGTCTATGTTGATCTGGAATCAAACAACATTGCCCGGGGGCTTCTTACAGCAACTGTCTTTGTCATCATTCACTACCACGTTCTAGGGGGTCAACCTGTGTGCATTTGAAGTAAATTTATGCCGTTTAACCAAATTAAACAGCACACGTATGCACAGCTTTATAGCAGTCACTATATTACTAGCTTACTAAATTCCAATCACAATCAATGACCCTCTTGGTGCACATTTGTCTGTTTTTCAGCTTACAGTCATTTACCTGTTTGGGTGCTTCTGTTTGGACAAACTCTGAGTAGATCCTGTTGGCAGAGGAGATCATCTCTGGGACCGTCTTGATTTTTTTGTACTCCTCACAGGCAAGCCAAAACAGTATGTTCTCCTCGCTGTACTCGGACTTCAGGAACTCCCGGAAAGCTATCTGTCCGGCTAAAAATCATAGATGACAGTAAGCAGGCAGCCAAGTTTACACAGTCCAATATATGTACAATCAGAAGACACACTCACCTTTACAACTGAGGACTTTGTCCACAGACTCACTCCAAGTCTCAACATCCTCCAGCGGATCCTTGGGAAAGCAACACAATCTACCCTTGAAAAGAGCATCAAGATCTATCACTAGCACAGTTATCCTTGAACTCCACCGCACATACCACCTGCAAACCACACTGGCAGTCCAAATTCTTAATCATCTGACTTACATTAAATGACTTGTAAACATTCAGTTTGATGCAAAGAGCTCCTGACAGCAACCTTTCATCACTACCACTTCAGAAATAAAGGCACAATGCAAGGTGAGACTTACAGTGAGTGAAAACCTCGTTGGTATTTTCCACATAGCTGCTGTAAGCTGCTGCCTGCTGCAAATGATAAAGGCCCAATAATCAAATATGCAGTAACTCACTTTATCGCCATCTCCTCGTCCTCTACAAAGGAAGACAGAGATAAGATCCTGCCAGACTTAAGATGGGGTTGTGATTGTTTGGAAATGAGGGAGTCAAGTGACTGAACAAATCTAAATGACCCCAACCCAACATGAATGGAATATATGGAAATCTGTATGCAAAGTGTTGTTGTCGGGAGACACAGAGCATCCTTCCATGTCTGTCGCGCCTCGAGGAGAAGAGCGCTCGGCCAATTTAAGCTGACCGCACCTGTTGACCAATACAGTGATCATCATTAAAGTGAATGTGACAATATGAGGGTGGCTGATAGCTTATATCTATCTATATTAATTATCAAAAGCAGTACAATTTAGATTCAATACTTTATTTTTCATCACTCAGTATTGTAGTAGTATAATCAGGAATATGGTAACATAATGGCCTGCTGTGGTAGAGCACTATATGACAAATTAAATAAGATTTAACTAAAACAATGAGCAATGGTCAGGAAGTGCCAGGACAGATCCTGACCATAAACAAATTGTCATAAACAAATTCAATATTAAAGAAAAGGCTCGTCATCCTGACATTTGCATACCTGCAGGGTTCCCTATTTATCAACATGACAAAAAGCATAAATACAAGCACTGATTTATTAATATGCTTCCTATGACACCTTCAGCTGATACAGGTGATCACCACTGACAATTAAACCAGAAATGTAGCATGTTCTTAGATTCTTGTACAAATCTAAACTGGATTTGGAATACAAAAAGGTAAAAGCTTTGAAAAATCACCATTCATGCAACAATATATCCAATAAATGTGGGTTTAATTACACTGAATGACAAAGTTTGGCTGACATGAGGAACCCATGTTTGCTTGATTTCCAGGCACCCAGGCACAGTTGTATTATTTAGCAGACCTTTCAGAAAAGTGTAATTGTCCCTGTCAAAATGACGTCTTGGATGTTGACATAAACGCTATTTACAGTGACATGCATGTGGCATTAGGCACTGCATTGTTTTAAACTAAATGCTAACACTAGCATGCTAACATGCTCACAGTGACAATGTCAGCATGCTGATGTTTAGCAGGTATGAAGCTCACTGTGTTCACCATTTTAGTCCCATGTGTTAGCATGCTAACATTAGCACTGAACACAAAGTACAGCAGAGGCTGAAGGGGATGTCATTGGTCTTGCAGGTGTTCAATCATAAACCTAAGTACCAGACAAATTGAAAATTTGACCTGATGTTGTGTTAGATGAAGAGATTACCAATGTTATTACAGTTAATCCTGAGGGGACTATGAATGTCTGCACCAAATTTCACATTAATCCATCCAGCAGGAGACATTTTACTGAAAATGATAGATGTGAAGTCAGGGGATTGCCAAGTCAGTAGGGTCCATCATCATGGAAAAACTGTGACCCATTGGTGGCCCTACCTGAAAAGACAGAGGATCAACAAAAGTGTTGGGGTTCATCCTCTGGGGACCATGAATGTCTGTGCAAATTTTTCCATTCAATAGTTGTCAAGACATCACACAGTGAATAGTAATTAATATATCATCAGTATGTCCAGGGCATTTTCACCTGTCCTGACCTTCCTGACCACTGGTGGAGACGCGATGGGTCCAAACAAACCAAGAATGTAAATCACAGCAGGGGATGGAAAACACCCAGGCTGCCCCTATTTGCATGTGTGTGGATGCACCAGGTCGAGGAATTTGTTTTTCAAAAAAGGCACTGCTGGAAAGATACGAGGACTATAATGAGGAGTGTAGTCTTATATCCAAGATGTTATTTCTTGTTGTGATTTAGCCTATTCTGGAGCAGTCAGTGTTACCATCCAAGCACAAAAGGGATTACATACAACCTTGAGAATGATTTGTTTTCATATTCACAATGAAATGTGCTGTGTGTTATTATTAATACAACAATCCACTTCCACTGTTGGTTTCATACCAAGTTGCACTTTTTTTCACCATACACAGGGTGGCACTCTAGTCCTCTCCAGGACCCCATCTCTATTTTAAAACTGCTGTACACCTTTCTCTACAATTGACAGTATTATATTTGCTTTATTCATTCAAACATGAACAGGGGGTTTTGACCCGTCTCCTGAAGCTGCTCAAGGCCTGGGCAGCAGGGTGGGGGTTGGTGTGGGCTGCAGATGTAACCAAAAACCTATTTAAATTAGATTTTGAACCCCTGAAAGTAATTCAGTAAACATGCCTTTGATTTAATTAAAAAAGTGTCTCATCTCTTTCTCCTAACATGTATCATGACAACAGTGACCTTCCTTTCTTTCTTTCTTTTTTTTTCTCCTGCTTTAACCTTTTCAGCCATACATTATGGCCCAAATCTGATGACATTTTAATAACATATCAAACCAAATATACAATGATAGAAAAACTCTAGGCCAAGCATCTACTTGACTTGGGTGAAAAAACGAGAATCAACTATTGTATATATATAGAAATATGCAGAATTGTATATTATGCCTTAACAAACATCCTCCCCCTCCTTCCTACTAATAAAAACAACAATCTTTTAAAAGCATGTGCAGATCCAGCAGTGATTGTTTGTGTACAGTTTAGTTTCACAGAATTGGATTCAATGATATTCATCCTTCAGCTTGGAGACATTGTTCTTAAGAGTTTACCGCCCCTGAAAACCTGCCACCTATTCACTGATGAACATGTGGCCACATACAGAATGGGGGGAAGTTGTCTGTCAGGCATTCAACTGTATTTTTTTTCTCCACATAAACAGGTACCACTCAATATGCCTCCAAAACGTCCGTTCAAGTACAGTGTTTAGAGTGGAAAGAACAAACCTTTCAAACCGAACATGGACTTCTGTTTTCATTTGCACTGAAATTTATTTAGATCTGTCAGTATTGTTAGGCCAAAAGCATCAGGTGCAAACAGATTTGTAAGGGGAAATTTTCACAACTCAGTAACTGAGCCTAGCAGTCAGCAAATCTATTACTAAATTTGGCTCACATAGAGTTAGATAAAAACTTTATGGTACAAACTGGTTCTTAAAATGGGAACATGTGGTGGTTCTTGTGTAGATACAAGAGCCCAAGGGGGCAAAAATACTGAATGACTTTGGCTTGGCTTGAGGAATCTTTTTAAAACAAACCCATTTGTTTGAGAAGATCTGCGTAAAACTTTACTGTTAGACATGTTACAATACGTCTTTTTATTTTAAACTCCTCTTAGACTGGTTTTTGTCTTGTTTTACAAGCCTCATATCTCTAGGCAAACTGCTTTTTTACTCTTTTGTTTTCCCTTCAGAGGTTCTACAATACATCTTTAACTTGTGGATGATTTCAGAGGCTTTTAGCGCAGACTGAGTCACAAATTTAAATACCAATGGGAAAAAAGCAAGAAATCTGCCAGCAAATTCTTAGCGGGCAACTAATCTTAAGCTGTGAATTTGGCAGCTCTGAGCTCTTACCTTTGTTAACACACATTACATTTTCCCTCCCTTCTCCGACTGCTTGTGTTAGAAGACAGCAGCAACTGCAGTATACGCATGCCACTGCTGTCTAGATGGATACATAATTAATGTGAACTGTGAGGTATTCCACCCAGGTGTTTGTAAAATGACAGTAACTTGAGTTGAGATGGACTTTATCCCTCTGAAAGCTACTAGAAACCCTGACATCTGTGTTAATGAAAAAAACTGCTCGTATACAGCTTTATGCACATGTATGTGCTGGTGTGTGTTTTTTTATGCATACATATTCAATAGTTTGGTGGCGAACTAAGTGGCATCACTGACAGTTTGGAATTAAGTATAGCTTGTGCATACATATACAGCAACATAAATAATTCTGTGCTAGAGAGGTGGGAGTTGATAAGGTCTATTAATTTTTCAGTGATTTGGAATAGGGAGCTACACACAATTACAATTTTCCCCACTAATGTAATATGCACACCTTATCGCTCCATTTGTCACATTTAGATGTGGTCATTCAAACTTATTAATGACACCACAATAAAACTGCTTTTTTAAGAAAGTGTTTATTTGAGTTACTCCACATATTATAGTATATACTGTTTACAACAGCAAGGCAACACATATGATCAAGTACAACATAAATTATATAAGATGGTAGCAAATGGAAAAACAGCATATAATTAATATAATGTCATATTAGTATTCCATAAGATATATGCATTTTCTTTTTGTGAAAATAGGATATATTTTAATTTTTAACAAAAATGAGAGAGATACATCCCTCATTAAAAGTTTCAGTGCTTTGCAATCACAGCGGCTGAAGGCTTTCACTGCAAGTTAGTCTGGATGGGGTTGGACAGAGCCAGGGATACAATCCTGAATCCATTTTAATGAGATATGGTCAAATTAGCTTGTACGCCATATCAACTGTATTAATGTTGTATAAGGTGCTGTTGCTGGATTGGAAGACAAAGCAATTGAAGCGTAATGTTTCTGGAGTGAAGAGAGTGGCCTCAGCGTGGCTGCCTGTACGGCTGGCTGATTACTGTCGGTAGCATGGGGGCAGTTCAGCTGAGATTCTGTCTCCAACCATCCCATTGTCATTCAAGTTTTGCAAGATTTGAGAAAATATAAAAACCATAAAGATTCAATCCACAAGCAGTGCAGTGCCTCTGAGAAAGAGAATGGATAGATTGCTCCAAAAGTGCTGCAGAATACTCTGGTTTTATACAATGGCCACAGAGAATGTTCAGTACTTATTGGCCAGAGGGTGTCCAATATTTTCAGATAACCACATGGTTCTGACATAGTAGCCTCTATTTCTAAACATATTCTTACAGCTAAAAGGCTTATGGTGTCAGCTGTTATCCAGATGAGGAGTATAATACTAAAGGACTTGTTTGGCATCTTAAGCAATACACTTTTTCACTTTCTTGCTGAGATGAGAAGAAGAGAATTGATAGCATCAATCTTCTCATCTATCTCTTGGCACGAAAGCAACAATGTCAAACCAGTCCTTTCTATTGCTACTGCTGGCAAGTTGCCATGGTCCTATGTAAGTAAGATAACCCACTGAGATCCCTGTGGTTATAAAAAAATTACACAGTCTGCAGATGCAAACCTGTAGAAGATAAACCTCCACACCACACATTACCTTTCAACAATAGTGCTGCAAATCATGGATTATTTCCTATATAACAATCCATTGCGCAGAGTGAGCTGCTACGCCCGCAATGTTACCAGCCCGAAGGTTCAGCGGTGGCCTCACCTCTGTCATTGAATACACAGGAACGTGACCTTCTGCGAAACATGGTGGACCCCGGGCCTTTCCTCCTGGTGATACGCAGATAAATGTCAGAGTGAAGGAACCTGGGGTAGGAGTCCTTTTTCATCAGGCTGTAGACTTTCATCTGGGCTGCTTCAAAACAGCTCCTTGTGGGCTGTGCTATGCTCTTCTGGATGGCCACCTTGGTGTTATAGTCAATGTTGACCTGAGTGAAAGGAAATTAGGACATAAAGAAAAACCATGCACAATAACAGTTACTGACGTGGCATGTCAACTACATACATTAAAATCTTTACTAAAAGAATACCATATGTAACAAGGCATACTTTTGTCTCCATCCATATGACTAAAGTTTAGAACAACACAATAACAGAACATGGGTTGCATAGAAGGCCTAGCAGATTTGTTGCCAACTGAGATGGGATCACATGCTCATGACAGGAAGGGGAAACCCAAAGATCCACAGTGAGAGCAGTGTAAAGTAGAACCACTTGAAAGTGGAGAAAATTAACATTGGCATTTTCAGAAAGACTGACATGACATCAAACATGAAATCCACTTCAGACTGTGCTTGATTCGGATATTTTTCCACAAGGACACAAGCACCAACTTGGCATTGTTGATCTGGATCCTACTTTTGTTAATGACTTGTTTGCTTAAAAATACTGATTAGGAGAATGATAGCTCTGGGAGTTATAGGCTGTGATGTGCCTTTAAACTCGTTTTCCCCCCCTAAAAGACTAACAGTGGTGAAGCTTCTAACACAGCGATAAAAATAATCACCACTCTCAAAATATTCATGTGTATGAAACTGCACTCTCCCACCATCAGCACTGAAGGTTACATTCATTTACATTTGGATCTCCCCGCAAATCACTTAGGTGGTGCTTTCATGTCACTGCAGAATGCTCAAATTTTTCATATTTACACATACATTCATCTTAGACTGAAAGTGTGTGGGTGACACTCTCTCGAGCTCTGCAGAGGAATGTCAAAACCTCAAACCAGACACACAATTCTTAACGGTCAGATATGCTGCAAGCCCTGAAAGCACATCGGATGGTGGTCGCATCATCCTCGCAAAGGCAATGGAAACCTTTACAACCACCACTGTTTCACACAGAAAGAAACCTGACCTGCTTTGCAGTGGTACATGCACTAGATGCATGACCTCAGCGAGCTGCTGCTCCTAACAGTGTTTACAAAGGTCAACCTGCTGCAGGCTCATGACTATGCATTACTTTAGAATTCACCCACTGTTATTTTTATTACAATGACATACATATTTTAAACCTCCAACAGCCCTCAGTGACACATAAGCCAAACAAAATGCTGAGCCTTTGTGGCTCCACTTATTATTTTGCAGCATTGCATCCATGCAGTTTATGATAAATAAACATGCCATTTCATACCTCTTTAGGGGCCTCCGATTCAATAAAAACTGTATAAATATATTTGGCTTTGGACAGCATCTTCGTCTCAGAATCAATGGTCTTGTATTCTTCACAGGCCAACCAGAACTCAATGTTTTCCTCACTGAACTCTTTTCTGAGGAACTGAGTGAAGGTTTCCACCCCATCTGTCACAGAGAGACAGAGACACACTGTTATTTACTAGAGTGACACTTAACAAAACCAGACAACTGTTCCAAACTAAATCTGTATTGGTTGGGTAAATGAAGTTCACTTTTGATTGCAGCAGGATGTGTTAAGGTTAAGTTTCCATGACTTCCTCATTCCAATGTCACTAAAATGGCCCTAGTGTACAAACAATTAAATTATACAGAAACCTTTAATAGCTTAAATATACTTTACTTACTGACATTGTTATTATCTTCATTATACAGCACTGACAATATTAACCATTCCCAAATGAGCACAATGGTTTACAGTGTTTCAGTGTGGCACAAAAGTCCAACTTCTGTCATTATGAGGAAGTTGCACAGTTTCTCTATTACTATTTGTGCTAACAAACATAAATGAAACTATGACTGCTCTCTACATTAACTATGTGTTGCCTCTAGCACTCCTTAACAGTTAACAATTCAAATGGAGCAAATTGTTTGACAACAGAAGAAACTGTTTATGACAGAAATTCGACACAACTTTTTGCAAAGATTCTGGGCATTAATCTGACCTGAGTGCTTTAGCAGTTCTTCAAAGGAGTCACTCCATTGGAAAGCTGCCTCTGGTGAGATGCTACACAAAAAAAGAATCAGAGATGTGATCAGCTCTTCCCTAATGATGCAGCGAAAATTTTTTGGGAGTCTCAAGAGATGTCTAGATGCCATGTTTCTATATGTGTACAATGAGTCATGGAGGGTGCTGGAAACTGAGGTTAATAATGAATAATACTTGTCAAAAACAAAACTGCCTGTATATAAAATGAATGGATTTCGCCTCACTTGCTGGGTGTCGTATTTGTCTTTTTATGGGGACTGACGTTTTCATGAGAGCCCGACTTGGTGAGAAAAAGACTTAGTCGGCTCTTCCGCTCCTTGTCTTTCAGTCTGCAAACAGAGGGGGAAAATATCAAAATCAAGTCTTCATGTGCAACTGTGCCACAGTTCAGCAACTTATCAGAGAATTCCTCCTCACAGACACATTTATAAAGTGATTTACATGACTAGCTATAAATTACAAAACATCTTTGTGCTACAAAACAAATTGCGAGACAAGTCACATGTGTTGTGTCTCATCAGCAGTCCCATCATGGAGGACTGTTAAAAGCCTTATAGTTACAGCAGGTAAACAGCATTACATAGTGTCAGCTGCAGTGGCTTACAGTCACTCAGGCAACCTACTATATAGAAAGGTAACTTCTCTATTTGCTGCTCTTGAGTAAAATAAAACTTTCCTATACAGAAAGAAACTGTTGCTTAATCTCTTTTCTCATGGTACAACTTTGCACTACTCAGATGTATGATGTCTGACCAAAGCAGAATATAAAATTAGTCTTTCCCAAATAAAGTAAACATGAAAATAACCGAGGTTCACACACCAACCTGCTAGAATCGTCCTTCATCTTTGGTGTCTGCAAGTCTTCTGGACCAAGCATTTTGAAATATGCTTCCTCCTTTGGGGCCATGTAGTTGAATTGAGGAAATAGAAAAAGAAGCGCCTTCATGCTGTTCTGTCTGTTTCTGGCGTGCAAAGCGTCAGGCCACAAACAGCTCTGAAAATGTTGTAACCCATCTCTCAATGAACCACCTCATCTTTTATAAACCCTCGCATTTCACTTCCCATACCTTCCTGTAATGGTGCAAGCACTTACTGCTAACAGCTCCATCAGTGATACAGAAACCCCCCTGGGTTCAACATCCTGTCAACTGTTTACTTAGAAATTTGAAAAAGACAGCTGGCTGCGCTCATTCATTGACGAGGTTTTTATGTTTGTTTGTTTTTGCTTAAGGTAATATCTTTTCTTGATAATTAGAACACACTTTTAGCTTCTTCTGAAACATTATACTAAAACAATTATGACCTAATAATGACCCAGGTAACATATCTTTATGTTACCTGGGTCATTACTGGTGCTATTAGAACTTTGGTAGATTTTTGTGGTGTTTATACACTCTTGGTTGACATTGGGGCATGAATCACACCAAGCTTGTTGATGAATGTCTTCTTTAAGTGTAAGATTGTGGGCATTATATCAGGCTTATTCTGTGATTCCTCTTGCACTGCCAGCAAGGCCAGACACTGCAGAGATGGAAAGAATGAAATGCAATGAATAATAAAATGTGTCATTGCAGAGTCTGAGCGTAGCTCTTTCCAGAACATCAGTGCCCTAATGGAGAAAGACAAACTCACTGTGACACAGTGGAAAGCAACAGGGAATGAGTGTATTCTGGGGCAGGAGTAGACAAATGTGATGTCTCTGTTAGAGAGAGAGACTGAAACTGTCTTTAGAGAAACCAGTAGAGAAACATGACAGTGTTTCTTGCCTTGTTATACAATAACTAAACAAAATAATAAAGTGCTGAAAGAAAAAGGCAGCAGGTCCACCATAATTAAAAAGTCACACGGTAGTTTAATTCAGTTTAATTTGTTCCTTAAAGTCCACCTAAACTCAAAAATGTGCTTGGCTTACTTGGATGTTTTGCCTTCACTGTGCAGAAAGATGTATGTGTAGAGTTTGAAGACAGTTTTCTCTGTGCTCAAGTTAAATCTGAGTTTACAACGCGTATGTGTGGCTGTGATTGTTTGGATTTTGGTGATGGGTGGGGAAGACATTTGTGGTCCAGTTTGCAATTTACTATACAACACAAATGTGAACTTGAAGCCTGCAGTGCACATACACTGAGGATCAAGATCATGATACTGTAAGTACTACTAGTAGTAGTATGTAAGTACTACTTACATACTTACATACTACATACATACACTACCGTTCAAAAGTTTGGGGTCACCCAAACAATTTTGTGTTTTCCATGAAAAGTCACACTTATTCACCACCATACGTTGTGAAATGAATAGAAAATAGAGTCAAG
>JAVQJL010042810.1:0-23271 GCA_036024295.1 Nannoperca obscura
TTTGTGTGTGTGGAAGTTGGTCTCGACCGGCTCCATGTGATTGAGTGCCCTGAGATAACTTTGTTATGATATGGCGCTATATAAATAAAATTGAATTGAATTGAATTGAATTGAAATCCTCCTTTTTATTTTTTTTCCATGTATAGCATATAGTAATACATTTTTGTAATGTTACCTATTCATGTGCCCCGCCCACTGCAGGCTCCAGATGTTGGAGGCCATCTGTAAGCACTGGGAAGGCCCCATCAGCCTGGCCCTGTACCTGTCCGACGCAGAGGCCCAGCAGTTCCTGCGCTACGCTCAGGGCTCCGAGGTGCTGATGAGCCGTGGTAACGTCGGTTATCACATTGTCTACAAAGAAGGACAGTTCTACCCAGTCAACCTGCTTCGAAATGTGGCCATGCGGCAGGTCAACACACCCTACATGTTCCTATCAGACATTGACTTCCTGCCCATGTACGGCCTCTATGAGTACCTCAGGTAAGAAGAGAAAGAGAATCAGAATGGAACCAGTAATAGGTTGGCAGTGTTGTGCTTGGCTTTTCAAATATCCTTAGATTTTAGAAGGACAATTATATATTTTTAATTACATTTTGTATGAACTTTTGCACATCCACGCTGTAGTAATACATCGTATGTAATCTAATCTAATCTAATCTATGTGTGTCTGTAGGAAGTCAGTAGTGCAGCTGGACATGGCCAACACCAAGAAAGCTCTGGTGGTTCCAGCCTTTGAGACTCTGCGATATCGTCTGTCTTATCCAAAGTCCAAGGCTGAGCTGCTTTCTCAGCTGGACATGGGCACACTCTTCACCTTCAGGTGAAGCACTTCTCTGTTTCTGTACCCAACATGTTCAAGAGTCTTCAGGTTTTCATTCAACAAACCACTACAGCAGCTCTTTTCATGTCGCTGTCTGTGGTAGAAGTTGTGTAAATCATTAATATTGATTCATATATCTTTTAATTCATTAAGTCAGATCTTTATGTAATCCTCATGAGCTCACCAGGAGAGACTCATTTGCATTGTGCTGCAGCTGATAGATAAAACACACAAAGCAAATCCAACTGAGGAAAGATAATAAGCTATTAAAATAACAGACGTAAACAGTTTCATATAGACATATTTATGTGAAATGTGGCTTTTTTCATACCAGTAAAACTGAAAGAAATGATCACAGCGTTACAAAACTGTGTTTCCTCCCCAAGATATGTGGATAAAGACTTGTCTTCATCTTTTTTATCTCAGATCAAGAGGACTCAGCAGATCACTGATGATATGATCAGGTCTTAAATGAAACTACAAAAATGAAATAAACATTCAGATCATTTTGTTTGTCCCCTTGTAACTCTTTTTGAACATGTTCATTTAATGCAGTCCAGTTCCACACCAATGCAAACTACAACCTCAGTAATAAATAGTTACATAAATACCTTTGTGTCAGTCAAAACTGAACATTATTATCTTATCTCTCTGTAAAGTAAAATTTATGGCAGAGCTGCTGTATGGTGGTGCATTAGATTGTACAGGTCTTCCTGCTATACAGTAATTTGAATTACCATTTTTATTGCACTACAGGAAATACCACCGGTTTACTTTACACACTGGACATGAAAGCTGTCCACTGTTTCCCGTTCCGTCTGCACTTTGCTCCAACCATTTCATTTAAAACACATTGGTTACTATGCAGCTACGACCGGATCAGCGAGGATAGATCATTCTGGGCTTTGATGAAAATATTAAGCCCTGTAAACCTGCCCCTGGCAACACCTATGGAGAGAAGTAAAATATGTTGTTTGGTTGGGGTTTTTTAATGTAAAATTACCCTTTAATTTGATTTGTCTTTTATTTAAAAATAATTAACAACAGCTACAGTTGTGGATGTTATTGCCGTCATCATCACAATAACAGTGAACACAAGACAAGCCCTGTTGCACCACACACTGTGGACTTGGGGCAGCAACATGCCAGTAAGATTTTGCTGTATGATTGGAGAAGAGGGGTGTGCAGTCTTTACAGACTTTACAGACTTCCTCACTTTGCTTTTCACGCCTAGAATTTGCAGTCACTAAAACCTCTTATAATTTTTTGGTTGGTGCAGAAAGAAGCGTTATAATGGCACAGACAGAAAAAGAGACAACACAACTTTTTCCCATCAAAAATGATTTGGTCTGCAGCGAGAGGTAAAGAAACACTAGACAAGGCCTTCTATGATACAGTCAGAGGTTTGTAATCAAAATGCCACCTAATATTTAAAATCTATAAATCGCACTTCCTCTCAGAAAGATGGGATGTAAGAGCGTAGTTCACAGTCCCTCCAACAACAGTTTGATAAGAACCTTTTCTTTTCTCTCCTGCCAGGTACCATGTGTGGACTAAAGGCCATGCACCAACTAATTTTGCCAAATGGCGGACAGCCACCACACCCTACAGGGTGCAGTGGGAAGCCGACTTTGAGCCCTACGTCATGGTGAGGAGGGACAGTCCCGAATACGACCGCCGCTTTGTGGGCTTCGGCTGGAACAAGGTGGCTCACATCATGGAGCTGGACGCACAGGTAACTATTACTTTCAATCTACCTGTCTAAACTGTCTGCCTCAGTATACTTCAGTATACTTCTTCTCCATACATAATAAATAAATAGATTAAAGCATCTTAAAATACCAAATAACAGATTTTCTGCAGTGTGGTTAAGTTAAGAAATCAGTTCTGTGCATCACACATTATTGCTGTTGTACAGCTGTACAGCAAATACCCTGTAGACATGCAGCTGAAGAAAAGTCACCATGCATCTAATTATGATTAGGCTTTATTATTAAAGGGAAATTCCAGTATTTCTAAACCTCAAGGCTGCATCGTAATTGCGGCCATGAAAAGTACGCCCACTTAAAGTGCTTCTTTTTGCCACTGACAGGCTGAAACTGTTCTAAGTGTCAGACAACATTATGGAAAGGATCCCTAAAGAGCCAGAACATTTTGTTGATCTTTTCGGCTTCTTGCAACAACTCAACCTCTCGCGAGATTTCAAAATCTTACTCTTTAACAAAGTCTGTCTCTATAGGGAACCTACAGACTGTAGTATCTGTTCCCCTCATTTCTACAAAGCTTTGTAGCATCATTCAACTCATTTAGTTTTTTTCATCCACAAACTCAGCTGTTATCATGTTTCCAGCAGCAGCAGGAAGTTGTTTTCAGTGCACTGTGCAGCACCTGCCCAGCACCAAACGGCAGCTCAGCTTAGCTTAATTTACCTGCAATGTACCTTTGTCTGAACATATTGCAGAAGGTACTCTATTAATAAGAATCACCAAAATCAGTATGCTTCATCGTCTGAATATCTTTACACAATGTTGTGCCAGTCCAAGTGAAAACCTGCTGGTGATGCCAAAACGAAAAGTCAGGGAATCACAAAACAAAACTTCAGGGAAGTTGTTAGAATTATATTGTCTCTGAACTATGTGAACCACATTTCATGGAAACCCAGTGAGTACTTGTGACATTTTGAGAAAACAAACATCTCATAGTTTTGCTAGAAATAAATTCAAGGAATCACCAAAGTCAGTAGGATTCATCCTCAGGGGACCATGAATCCCTGTGCAAACTCTTACATGGCCAGTTGGTGTTCTCTTGTGCAATATTTACTTATGGTAAAATAAACAAAACCAAACAAACAACAGTACCACAGCAGCAATTGTCACATGATTGTTGCAATATTAAATAACAAGGTGATGTTGGATGGAAAATGCATTGTATCGTGTTCAAACATGATAGTAAACATTACTCTCTTTTTTTATTAAAGCAGTCTATGGTAAGTCTTATCATTCCTGTCACTAGTATTTTTATCGTCGCTCTCTGTTACAACATGTTGAGTAAGGTTACCTTACTGAAGTTGTAGCATAAAAACAAATAAAGTGGTGAGTTTAATGTGAAATGAAGTTACAGTGGTTGCTGTGCGTCTGCTCGGTGTGTAGATAATGTCAGATGCTGTGTTAGCAAGTTGTTCAGTGCAACTTTGTATGAGGTGAAAGAAGGTGGTTGTAGTACTCAAAAGTGCTTCCTGTCCTCTCTCTACAGGAGTACGAGTTTGTGGTTCTGCCCAACGCCTACATGATCCACATGCCTCATGCACCTAGCTTCGACATCACCAAGTTCCGCTCCAACAAGCAGTACCGGGTCTGCCTCAAGACCCTGAAGGAGGAGTTCCAGCAGAACATGTCGCGGCGCTACGGCTTCGCCGCCCTAAAATACATGACGGCTGAGAACAACAGCTAGCCACCACTGCAGTCCCTCACACCCCCGGCCTTGAACTACTGACACACTCCAGGACAGGACTACAGGATACAGATACGTTGAGACATGAGTCCCTCAGACTTTATTAGAACGTTTGATCGTCAGTGTGGGACCGCAAAGTTCTTTATGTCCATTCTTTGTCCTCTGCTGTGGATGGAAGAGATAATCCAGGAGGAGGCCACTTCTGTCAGGATGTAAAAGCTGTGACAACATGAGTGACTGCTAGGCCCAGGCCCCGGCTGTGTGGGCCCTGAGCTCCCAGCCCTGAAATCTGACAGACAGCAGGCAACCAATGCCTTGCCATATTTGTAAAACCAGTGACAGAGTTGTGGGTTGTGTGTGTGCGTACAGGTAGATGAAACGTGTGTGTGTGTGTGTGTGTGTGTGTGTGTGTGTGTGTGTGTGTGTGTGTGTGTGTGTGTGTGTGTGTGTGTGTGTTCCTCCAGGACAGCACTTAGCAAAAAGCTTAAGGAGCGCTGAAGATGTGAAACATAGTGGGCTTATATTCTGTTTGCACGCCTTCCAAGTGCCAACAAAAAGCAGCAGCAGTTTAACTGACAGCACACCCCGACTCAAAAGCAAATCGTCACCAAGCGGCAAGATAAGACAAAGCGGTAAACATGTCCACACAGATTCTGAAAATGACATCGTGATGAGTGGCACACTGTCAGATATTGAGGCGAGCAGCCAGTCAGCCGACCATCTGCTGCTGCTTAATTTGTGATCCAGATCAGAATAAATCCTCCTCCCCGTATAACAAGGCAAGTTAAGTGCAAGGAAGGCTGGAGGTCGTCCATGCGGCTGATATTCAGGGTATCTCCACATCAGCCTGAGCGTGCTGCTAGAGATTGTTACCAGTGTTTTGTTATGACTATAGAATCTGAGAGCGGCTGGTGCGCTGTGCTTTTTGTGTGTATTTTAAATTGATGCCAACACCTGCTAGAAGTCCTGTCTGTTTGTGAAGCTGCCACCCCGCCACACTGAGCAGCATGAGGCGAAGCACCAGTCTCTGAGCTCGCTGTTTACTTTTCTTTCCAACAATCAGTATTATTTATCCGTGTGTTTACAGCCCTGATGGGTGGGTGGGGGGGTAGTGTCTCTGAGGAGGACAGAAGGGAGAGTTAAAACTCTGAAAATCACCCACTTGCAGTCAGGAGAGAATCACAGACACTCTTTCTTTCTCTCACTCTTTCTCTCAGTGTGTGTGTGTGTTATGCCTTCTCTGTTACTACTGTTGTAGCACCTGTGACACCAGTTATCTAGAGAGACTAGACAGGACACACAGACTGACAGCCATCATAATATTACACTGACATCACATGATACAAAAATATCATAAACTCACTGTTGAGTATCTACACCAGGAAGAAAACCCAGATGGTAATCTGGTAACTAGAACACCAGAAGATGAACTTACCATCTTACCAGCAGTTTCGTTAGTAACGTTTGAGTTAACATCATTAAACACAAGCACATTGATGGATTGCATTTATAGACATGACAACTAAGCAAAGTCCATCTGATGAGGACCATATGATATAAAAAATACTAAATGGGCCTTGAGTTGTAATTCTTTTTTGAAATACATTTCACGTTTAGGCTTATTGTTGTTCATTATGGATGCATGTGGAAATGGAATGAGTTATTAAATACTTCACTTGAGAAACAACCCAATCATTTGAAAGTATAGAACACATTTCCTTATTTTAAGATGTCATAACTAGTGTTTTCATTCCGATTTGTGTCCAGGACCTCAGATACAGAACACACACTTAGTGTGAAAGCTGATCATCTCAGTAGAGTTCTGTTAAACTGATATCAGTAGCTGAGAATTTAGTCTGGTTAACACTGGCTGTGCACATACCACCGCTGGTCTTTCTGCCAATACCGTTGTGAAACTAGAGGTCTCTCCCTCTCTCTTCCTCTTCCTCTCTCTCTCTCTCTCTCTCTCTCTCTCCCTCTCTCTCCCTCTCTCTCTCTCTCTCTCTCTCACTCTCTCTCTCTCTCTCTCTCTCTCTCAGAAGGTGCAGTGTGTGTGAATATGCTGTGTCTGATTGTACATATATGTTGAGTGTGCAGGTGTGTGTGTGTGCGTGAGAAGTCTGACTCGGTTCTGAATGTGTGTGGCTTTGCAGGACTGGGAGGAGCTGCAGTGTGTAAGTAGGACAGTGCTGACTGATGCTGCTACCTGAATAAAAGCAAAGAGTCAAACACTCCTCTGTTACTTTGTTTCATCATTTCTGTCTTCATGAATAGCCCCGTGAACCCAAAGTAAAGAGGGATTCGTGTGAGCACTCTCTGTTACGCCTTACGCATACACAGTAGAGTAGCACCTGTGTGTATTCATACTTGTTGGAAATCCCAAGAGTTTACCACCACTCCGAGTTAAAGGAGTACTCCACTGTTGTTACATGTCAAAGTCAGTTGACTCATTAAAGAGAGTACTACTACCAGTAAAAGTTTGTTTCTGTGTCTCTGGAGAAGCTTTAAGTCTGAGAAAATAACCCTGATGATGACATAGTGATGTCATCAGGGTTATCTGAAATCTTAACAAAAGCCTCTTGTTTCAAACTGGGGGTTGCATTGTGGGAAATGTAGGATCCAGTGTTTTGTAGTCCACCAACTTTTTACAAGTAGACTACAATACTACATCACTTGAGTGTACCTTTAAAGGTACTATAGTATGTAGCAGTTTACATTAATCACGTGGTATTGCCAAAATTAAAAAATTTGACTTTCCCAGTTGCCTATAACAGCCTGGACGTTTTATCCAGGAAAATCCAAAGGATGTGATGTTTATGTGCCATTCCCATGTGCCTTGCCTCCCTTCAGCTCCCTGACAACACCAACAGTGTGCAACAGTTAGCTAGCTTAGAAATGGAGTCCGCAAATGACCAGCATCCATCACAAGTCTAATACGTCCACATAGATGCTTGCTAACGCCAACAAATTGCTAGCTAGCTAGCTAACGTAGCAAAATACTGTCTTGAGTGGGTAATCCCAGCTATGTCATCCAGACTTCTGGGGCTGATCCGGCTGGTAAACTGGCTAGCTTGCCGTTTGCAAATGATTATCAGCTAAGGTTTCAAAGCATCTACTGCCAGATCCATGCAGCGTGGATACGTTGGAGCCAATGGTCCAAATAAAATATAGGATACATTACAAATAGTAATGTTGTTCAGTCTCGCATGTCCTAACACTGGTTTGGCTGATGCCCAGGATGCTTGCTCGCACTATATATGTTTTCTATTTATTTATTTATTTTGAGAAAGTCGGCGTTGATATTTATTATAGGTCTCAATGATTTTCTAGAAAGCCACTGATATCTAACTAAATAAATTGATAGTAAGGTTCCTGAAATGACACTATTGGTTCTACTGATTGGGAAAATAAACTCACTCAGGCACACTTCCTATTAATTAATTCCAGTGAATTGCTAGTGTTATCTAGTGAGTGTTTTTGTCAGTGCACAGCAGATCAGCTGAACTGTGAAACTGTAAAACCTAAAAATATGGAGAATAAACTGCCAATAAATAAATGAAAATGCACTTGGGTTTCTTATCAAATCAGTATATCATAGAAGGCAGTGGCTGAGACCTCTGATAGGCCAGTCTTAAAAATGTCATCTGACGTTGTGTATATATAAATGAAAACATACAGGGTTAGGGTTAGGCTATTCACTGATGTTCATTGACATTTTGTTAATACTGTGATCTATGTTTTCAGCTCCATGATGCTCCTCACTACTTTGTGTTCTGAAATATCCTCCCACAACATATTGTTACACCCGTAACACAGAAAACCTATGAAGAACTTGCTTATAAATCACTATGGACAAAACTATCTGCCAAATAAATAAATGTAATTGTGGCATTAGAACATTGTCTTGGGGCTTTAAAGAAAAATACTTTTAAACTGATTCTCCTTAAAGTTACAACTGAATCATTGTGCTACTCTTTGATTTGTTTTTATTTACCATTTTATCTTCTCTGATGCCAAGTTGATACATACTTTAGCCTGTAGGTCTGGTCCTGCTGTTGGGATATTTGAGGCTGAAGGGGCAGTGGGCTGACCTGACTAAATGAAATGAGAGCAGAGCACCCAGTTTATCAGCTCCCTGGAGTCTGACTGTCCCCAGTAGAGCCATCCCTTAACTTCCCTTTAATGAAGGTCCCACGACACCATTTCTCTTATCGGATAGGCTATTAAAAGTTTTAGTGGAGCAGCTCATTAATTCAATTTAAAATTTAATGCATGAATTTCAGCTGACTTTTAGATAATGGATTCCGAGGATTGGAGGAAGTTAGCCTTGCAATGATGAACTGTGGCCTTTGATACCACAGGGGGAGATCTTTAAGGGTGTTGCTGTACCTACAGCTGTGTTTAGTAGAACAATGCACATTGACAAGCTAACTGAAGCATTAAAAGGAAACTACATATTGACCACAGGTAAATTGTTATTCTGTCCAGGTACTCCAGAGATTATACTCAAAAGTTTTAAACATGTGTAACTCCAACCTAAACCTGCTCTTATTTACGTACTTACATTTTGGAAAATAAACATGTTCACTTTCCAACTGAGAGTTACACAAGAAGATTAATATCAGTCTCATGCAGGTGTGTTAAGTACAGAGCTGGAGTCAGGAGATGGTAACCCTTCTCCATGAGCATAAAAACTGGAAGCAGAAATACACCTACCAACACCTCTAAAAGTTATGAATGAACACCATGTGGCTTGTTTGTTTAATCTGTACACAAACAAAAGTAAAACACCAAAATGAGTTATACACTGGAAATATTTCTTGCCAGCACCTGTGCAGGTTGTCAGCACTGGTTTTAGTCTCATAGGCACAATGTATCAAACCTAGCAACCTCATTGTAAGATATGTATAAGACCCCTGCTATTTGCGAAGAAATAGTTCCATGAAGTCTTTTTATATTAAATGGTAACACTAGCATGTTAACATGCTCACTATGATAATGTACTGGACAAATAAATAGTTTGACCTCATGATGTCACTAGATAAAAAGTCAGAGGATCAATAAAGTTCTTACACTTCATCCTGAGGGCAACCAAATTTCACCACCATGTGATGTGGTGGTCTCTGGTGGCCGGTGGCTCAGCAGCCAATAAGATACTGTGGCTTTAAGATAGCAGCTGATCAACAGCAGGATGTTTCTCACCTAAACACTCTCTCATTTATTCACACAACTTCAATTCAAAAAGCAATTCATTCAAGAAACTCAGAATTTTGATTGATCATTTTACCAACTTGAAAGAGGAAAGAAGCACCTGGAGCTTGCTTTCCTGTTATTTAGACAGTACATATATACTCACATAAAAGTGTTTCTCATATATGAATTGAGAATTTGATTGATATTATGCTTTATGTGCTGTAATCACTGTTGAAGTTCTCTAGAAGTTGTTCGGTCTCATGTTGAATCATGGTTCCATACTGACACCTAGTGGTCATCTTTCAGGCCTCTGCAAAGTAGACAGACAAATCAATGCAGCAAATGCATGCTCCAGATTTGTTCTCCAAACTGTTCACACAGTCCACAAAAGCTCATCATGGTGTATGAAAAGGAAATGCTGCTGCAAGAAACTTCTCACTTAAGAGAGCCAAAAGAACAGTGCGTCAAATTACAAGTTCACACGAGCAACTTATAATGGTTGTTTGTCTGTTTACTGCTCTGAACTCTAATGCTATCTGTGTTTAAACAGCAAGGACCCTGGACAAGAGAGTGAATGACAACATCAGATCTTCTTTGAACAGGTGTTTCCATCTCCACCCATGTATGACCATCTGTTATCACCTAATGAAAAGTCCACACTTAGATCTGTGATAACAACTGAACCATCTCCATGACACTGATGAAGATGCGGTTTAAGGTTTCAAGAAAAGGTAGTGTGGACCTTGAGTAAAGATAGTCTGACAAAATTATTCTAACTAAATGTATTTGCATCGCTTTCAATTGCATCTCAAGGTACACCTCAGGGGATGCAGTTTGCCTAGTTGTCATGGAGACTTAGTAGACCTGGTGCTAAGATTTGTTTCGTCAGACATTTTCCAAGTTCAGAAATAAACTTCACCTCTCAAATGAGTTAAGATTATTCAAGTTGTAATACTTCCCTTTAAGCATATGGGCATATTAGTATTTCAGTTAGGTTCCACCCCCATATGACCAACTGTTACCATGTGACTGAAATGCCATTCTGTTGATGCGGTTGAACGTGTCCCCCCTAAAAGCTAGTAGCAAACTACTGTTCCCAGAATCAAGAATAAAATAGGTTTAATTTTTGTTGTTCTGTCTATCATTTGTGATAATATCATTGTACTTAGCAAGTTAATAGCTGTGACCTGGGAACATGGTGACATCACTGTAATACTGTATAATTAGTAATTAGTAGTAATTAGTATGAGATGCAGATCTCAAGTGAAGGTCTACATCATACTTACAAGAGATAGGACCAATAATTATGAGAAAACATGCCATTTTTTAAGGATAGTTATAGTGTGCTTCTTGCAAAAATGGGGCAATGAAATCAGTTTGATTCAGATTCAGACAATTTTATTGCGAATTTATGCAATTTATTCATTATCAGCTTACCCAGTCCATGCACACAACTCCTAAACTAAGGACAAGTGGTTATATGTCAAAGGTAACACATCAACATACAAGAGCAGCAGCAAATAAAAAATAAACATTTTGTAAAGACATGATGACATCATGTAAAGACAAGTAAGGAAATAAAACATTTGAAAGGGAAATGGAATTTAACTTGTTTCAAGAGGAGGGATGTTGTGTCTACAGCGAGAGAAGAACCACCAGAGGAGAGCAAAGAACTGGAGGATGTTCAGCAGACAACCAGTAGCTGAGGCCATCATCCCCGCCTCTCACTAGACAAATGTTTACAGATGGCCATGACAGAGGTAGGAGTCGAGACAGCGGTGTGATGCTGGGTGCTGTCTCTGAGAGGTCTCCTCACGTACAACCATAGTGGAGATTGTCTGGTGCGGGTCGATTGAGGCAATCAATCACCGTCCGCTGGCCTTCTCTCATGGACAGTACAGCTGGTAGCAACATGCACACAGTTTATTACCAAAGCCAAACTACCTATTACGGGGATGTGTGTGATTTTAATCCCATATGGGTTCAAAGAAAATCAGCTTCCACTAATTTCAGTTACAAATCATGTAATACACACTTATTATTGAGAATATATTCACTCCATACACATGAAGCCAAAAGAGTTTAATTTGTATGAAAATTATTACCCAAATCAGCCTCTTCCGTGATAGAGCAAGCACACTCTCTTTATCCCCGTCTCCCAACGTTTGGTCTTGTGGTTCACTCATGAACAACAAGAGCTTGGAAAATAACTCTGGATTGGGTTATTAGAGTTGTGATCTCAGGTGAATGTGTATGAAGCCAGAACAGTGATGGTTACATTTGGCATCAAAAAGAAGATTTGGCTTTGAAAACACAACTTAAATTTGGTACTTTTTACATTCTGATGTGTTTTTCAATTACAATGTTCAGATTTGGTTCTTCATGTCACTCTTTTTTCAATGTTTTTTTAGTACAATGTCAGTTTTTTGTTTTACGATGTCAGTTTCAACAGTAACAATAAATAAAGAGTTAGATGCTAAAAGCCAAAGTCCATCTGACTTCATGGTCTCTATCTTCTGTTCTTTTTTGAGTCCAACGTTCAAACAGACCCACAGTCAAACGGGAAAGAGGTTGTGGAGCTGAAGCTACACTGTTATTACATTTCCTTTGAAGTGGGCTTCACAGCACAAACACTGCAGGATTCAGTCTCCACTGTATCTGTACATACACACACACACAGAACACACCCCTGCAGCTCAGGGAGGAATCGATACGGGAGGTAAACAACATCTGAAAAGTGTTTCTTTATCTCTCCTTGGGTTTCCACACATGCTGTTGTGCTGATACCTCATTTAGAGACATTTCCAAAGCAATTGAAATTATTGAATTCTGAGATGTTGCACATACGATAGGTGGTATTTAAAGAATGTTTACATTTTTCCAATAATCTGTATTCATTCTCTCTCTCCTACCTCCCATTTCAACCCAACCGGTCGAGATAGATGATCGCACACCTAGATCCTGGTTCTGGTCCTGGTCTTGTAGACTTAGGTTATGGGGATGCAGCATCACCCCTTTGATTTTACATTCTTTACATCACCTCTGTCTCCACCCATGCCCATGCAGTTCATTGCCATTCTCCTTCCATCCACCAGATGCCCATTTATTCCAGATCCTGCCACTCTCCATCTCCCCTCACCTTGGCTTCCCCTTCCATCTCCCCTCCTGCACCTCGTTCCCTCATCAGCCACTCAGTACATATACCAGCCCAGATGCATTGTTCTTTGCTAGGTTGTTAAAGTTGCCATGTGCTCGATGTCTTGTCTTTCTTGCCTCTGTTACCTGCGTTCTGTTACCCCCAAAAAGTTCCTTGAAACTTTTATAACCATGCCTCATCTTTTTGGGCTTTAGATTTTACTGCTTGCCTCTTTTGGACTTGTTTGCCTGTTTGGACTGCCTTCCTGGTTTGGGCCCCTGTCTGATTCATTTTTCATGTTCTTTTGTACCATATTTGGTTATACAATCCCTGAACTTTACAAGTCTGCCTGCTTGGTCTCCATTTGGGTCGTGTTCCTGATGCCCTACACCAGCTGTGACGGAACAATCTGGCCAAAAAATGGACCCAGCAGTTGAATCACTTCCAGGGGATGAACTTGAAGAGAAAACTGATGCCATTCACTGCCTTCTGAATTACTGTGAAACTACATCCAGTATTGAGAAGAAGGAAGCAGCCTTGTCATGGGTGCACCATATACTGTAGTTTCCTTTAAGCAAAGTTCCTACCATTATTTTAACTCTGCGTCGCAGCCTGCTTCTATCACAATAAAGCAGAAATGCCCCCCCAAAAATCACATCATTTCATCTAACTTTTCCCAGCTGTATTTACACATTATAACCATCAATAACAAAGGGAAAAAAAACTTCTTCTTTTTTTATATGAACAATTATTAAAATTTGAGTAGTGCATTGTAATGCAATGAATTCACTATGGTTCAAAAGGTGCTTTCAAAAGGGCTTTGGAGTTAAAGTTGCAGAAAGGCACAAATTGGATACAAACATATTTCAAAGACTCTAACTATCCCTTAGAGTACTGTTCGGAGCATTATTAAGAAGTGGAGAGTGTATGGCACCACCAACATTTTTCCTAGATTGACTGTCCCTGCAAAGTAGATGACAGAGCCAGGAGGACATTCATCAGGGAAGCTACCAAGAGGCCAATGGCAACTTTTAAGGACTTATAAGTCTTTATGGCTGAGACTGGTCGGTCTGTGCATGTGACAACAGTCTCACAAGCTTCACACTAAGCTGGCCTGAATGGCAGGGTGGCAAGAAAGATGCCTCTTCTGAGAAAGTGCCATACTCGTTTGCGATTCGCAAAAAAACACTTGGACGTTTCTGATGCTGAAATAAGGTTTTATGGTCAGATAACAACTGAATTACAAGCACTATATTTGGCAAAACCCAAACACAACACACCACCCAAAAACTCAATATACCTACTGTGAAGTATGGTGATGGAAACATTATATTGTGGGGATTCCCCACAATTAAAGAAAAAATCAAAGAAAATATTTGAAGAAGCCTACTCACAAACACACTATTTGTGAGTACCTGTAGAATGTGAACTCCTACTCATTCAAACCCCCAAATTCTGAGAAACACTGAAGAAATACTGAGGAAATTATCTTGCTGTCCTCAATAGTAGCTACAACCCTTTCTACAAAAGCTGTCAATATGTGTAAATAAGTAGAGGTAAGCTGATTCATATTTCAAAAGTCCTCCTTTTATGCCTTTTTACACAACGGGAAGTAGTGGGAAGTATGGACAATCCTTTCTAGTTAAGTAATATTGTGCTGCTGCCCCCACCTCATTGGAAATACAATTAGTTGTGGCCTGAAAAACGAAATTTGAAAAATGATGGTAAACGTCCCTTAGCTGCACCTCTCTGAGTCTGTGATTGGTGTTGGCAGGCCTTACTGGGTTAAATAATAAAGACAGTAACGCTGGCCACTGGAAAGTGTAACTTGGACTGGAGTCACTGATCCTAGTGCATTTGCAGCCTCTAGTGGTCAAAAGATGAAATAAACAAACAGCCAGAGCTACTGAACCTCAGGCCTTCCTCAGCTGCACAGCTGTGACTGGGACTCTCCAGAGCAGTCTATGGTCAGGGGAGACATTTAAATAAGGTTTCATGTATCCATTTTATGAATTAGGCTAGCTTAACTTCTCCCACTCTTGGGTATCTTTTCTGGTGAAGATAATATAAAATATCAGGTTTGGGACAGAGATGGAGAACGTTACGTTCAGCAGAAACGTTACCCAATCAACAAATCATTTATAATAACGGCTCCTACTCATTACTAGGACTGTGAAATTGGACCTGCAAACCTACCATGTAGATTACTACGTCACAGTCAAAAACAACTACTACAATAATAATAACACTAACGAGACCTACATCACAATGTTGTTTGTTGATGTCTGCTTAGCATTAAACACAATCTCCCCCATGAAACTTAGCCATGGGCGTAACCATGCATTCTTTCGGGGGGGGGTTATGTCCTCCCCATTATCATTTTCCAAGATAATTGATGTTGATGTTGTTCTGTTATCTCCAACATAACCTGGTTAGGTTAGGCGTCCAGCATAAAATACTATGACGAGAACTTGCCAGAACTGGGATCATCAAGCAAACCCAGACTTTTAATATCCATTCAAAACCCTGTGGATGATATCACCAACAGCCATGTTTTTCTACAGTCTATGGATACAGCAGACAGCAAAGAAAAATGTAAGTTTCAATTTCAATTCAGTTCAGTTTTATTTATATAGCGCCATATAATAAGAAAGTTATCTCAGGGCACTTTTTCGCATACAGCAGGTCGAGACCAACTCTTATAAGTGTCAGTAGTTTATTTCTGATTTGAAAGGGAGGGGGAGAAAATGTCTGAAACATAATTTTGCAACAACAACTTATTAATGCTGATTAATCCCTTCTTCACAGGTCCATTTTGTGTCAAGTAAATAACAATAGCATCCTGACAGTACAGCAGTCTTATGAAATCAAGGAAATAAAATGAATCAAATGTCACTCTTCTTTGTGAGTAAGTGTTGCAGTATTCAGACTGGCTGTAAAAGCCTGAACCCCCAGAGACAAAGTGGAACTAGGACCTAACACAGGTCAACTTGTAGGATATGACATGTACTATATTTCAGTACTGCCCAGTGTGGTAAAGTCATGAAGTGAGTAAACCCCCTCATTATGTCTGTCCTGTGCACAAATCCACTCATCAGCTTTATGATCAGAGCATAACCTCCAACCTGGAGAAAAAACCTTGACTGAGCCTGAGGGGTTTAGATTTCTAAGAGCATGAAGTGTAATAAATATCAGTGATGCAATTCTTCTCTCCTCAGACTTCAGCTCTTATCCAGTTGGGTTCTGTTGGCTTCAGCTTTTGGCAGTTGAGTGAGTGCTGCAAGGGACTCAGCATTTGTGGATTGATAACAAAGTCCTATTTCACTATGAAAGAGCACAGAGGAACCTGCCTGTTATCACTCTGTCTGAAGTCACATCCAAGCACAGTCAACTAAACAAAGAGCTCATGTTGAATACTGATGCACTGTCAGCTGTTTGCAGCTTTTGATATTATGCTAACAGCCACATGCAACAGGATTTTGGAATGCATTGCTTCAGTTTGTGCTTATCCTAAAAGGACGAGTCAGACTTTTTGTGTAGAAATAATACATGTGAAATGGAATAAAACGCGAAAACATGAAGTGTATTGCTTTACATATGGGTTAAAAAGAAGCAGCCATTTTTGAAGCATCAAAGCTAGAACCTTCACAGCTGCACATGCTTAATGAAATACACACAAGGGTTAACATACTTTTATGGTGCCATACTGTTCATACTGTATCTGGGGACTCTTCAACCAAATGCTGACACATAATAACCACTGTAGGTGACACAAAAAGAGAATTTGATTAATATGATTTTGATTACTCAAAACACCCAACAATGAATGAATGAATACATGGATAAATATGTACTGCAGTTCTGGCCATGGTCGTTTCAATCGATTCATGTGGCTCAGCTGGCAGTAGCAAGTGTCACAGTAGCACTTCTGCTCCTCCAAAGCAATGTAGGTGTGAGCCAGGCACTCCCTGTAGAGGTATTGCGGATGGTTTTCAGGTGGCCGAGGTCCTCTGGAAGAAATGTGAGGCAAGTCTTCTGGGTCAATACTGTCACGTGTCAGGGGTGGTGTTCCACACAGATGGAGGACCCAGAGGGCACTGAAGAAGCCAAACAGGAGGCACTCATGGTGGGCGTCTGCCAAGCGGACCGAGGGTCAGTGGTCCAAGAGGTTTGACACACTGCTGCTGAGTACAAGAGAGCAAGGAGTAGAGATCATGGTCGAGCTACGATGTGAAACATAGGTGTCCAGTAGTTTTACATTGACAGACCATAATGCCTAGCAGCCACCTGCCTAGTAGCAGGGCAGGATTTGGTGTGGATACAAAAGAAGGCCTTGTGTTTATGTGAGACACATTCTTTTGTATTTTGTGAACATGTACAATTGTCATATGTTGGAAAACATCATGTTCATTTGATACAGGCCCACAGACTCTTGCAGTTTTATAGTAATAGCTATATAGGGACATGTTTCATGTCATTTGCTGTGCATAGCATCTAAAGTTCCAAAGAAAATCTAAAAATTATTGATTTCTCCGGCTTTTCTGATTGAATGCCAGAAAAAACCTCAAGATGTGGCACAAAAACAAATGCACATGGTTCAAGTTGCTAGGTGATAATCATTCACCATGGTCTACAAGGTAACAGAAGAACAAACAGTCATATTCTGTATATTTCAGCCAGAGGTGGTTTAACAGACTGAACAGTCTGAAGGAGCTGATGCTAAGAGATCAGGTGCCACTCCGCTTGACTACCTCTTAAATGACCTGTCAGTCACACATCAGAGCCAGTGCCCATGGCCAATATACTGTGACCAGGTAGTTTACCTGTGTAGAAAATGGACAGGCTAGCTGTGCAAGGCTTAGAACCAGCATGTACTAGATCTATGAGCCTGTGTTATGAATATAAATATATATATATATATACATATTTAATTAATTAATCAAATAAAATGGTCTTGCAGTTTTATTTAAAGGTAAATGTATATCTCAGTGAACATGGCCCCACATCCATTTGTATACTTTGCAATGTTTAAAAATAGTAACACACTGCTGCTGAGTACAAGAGAGTACACTTTGCTACAACAATGTAAATTTCTCCACTGTATGACTAATAAAGGATTTCTAATTCTGATTCTGATTCTGATATCCCACTTGGGGCCAACTTCTCCCATAAGAGTGCACAGCCATGCTAGTGCTAGCTGCCCATGCTTTGTGAGGTTCTATTTAGGCAACATTATATGCTTATCAGCGTGCTATCATGTTTACAGTGACAATGCTGATGCTAATGCTAAGAAGGTATACTATTTACCATGTTTACAACCTTTGTTTAGTGTGCACACTAACATCTGCTAATTAGCACTAAACAGAAAGTACTGGTGGAAGTCATTAAAAGTAGAATGGGAGCTAGAGCTTTCAGCTATCAACCTCCTCTTCTGTGGAACCAGCTTCTCACTCATGTTCAGTATTATTAGAGGGTTAGTACTTGGTTCTTTACTTTTGGCATATTCATGTTTAATTTCAGTTACAAATCATGTAATACACACTTACAAATAGCCTTCTCACATTCAAGAGCAGGCTTAAGACTTTCCTCTTTGATAAAGCTTATAGTAGGGCTGACTCAGGTGACCCCTGAGCCCCTCCTTACTTATGCTGCTATAGGCCTAGACTGCCAGGAGACTTCCCATGATGCACTGAGCTCCTCTCTCCTCCTCTCCCTCTCCATCTGAATGCATTCATATCCAATCAATGCTTGTTACTAACTCATCTTCTGTAGAGCCTGGATCTGTGGTTGCACCTGCTGCCCCCATTTTACAGCAGCTGCTGCTATTACTGTTATTGCTGTCATCAGCAATAACAGTAATAGCAGTAAAATTACTGTTAATAATAACAGTAATGTCTTATCATTACTATTTTCATTAGTATTACTATTAGATTGCTATTGGTATTATTTTTATTAATATTAACATCAGTGCTATTACCACATTACTTACTTACTTACTTACACATTACTTTACATCTCTCCTTCCTCTTGCTGTCTCTCCTGCTCTCCCCCATCCTCCACCCTTTCAACCCAACCGGTCGAGGCAGATGAGCGCCCACCTAGAGCCTGGTTCTGCTCGAGGTTTCTACCTAGTTTTCGTTGCCACTCCTAGTGCTGCTCATGGTGGGGAATGTTGGGTAAATATAAAAAGTTGGTCGAAACCTGCTCTACACAAAAAAGTGCTCTGAGATAACTTTGTTATGATATGGTGCAAGATAAATAAAACGTAATTTAATTGAATTAAGTTAAACTTAATATGTTTAACATTCAAGAAGGAATTTTCAGTTTAATTCATATATGAAAAATAAATGAAGCTAAGTCCTCAGTCTAAATTATTCATTTAGCTCAATTTAATTTAGCAAAATTATTAGCTAACAATTATTTTAGATTTTGCATCAAGCCATTTCACTATGGACACTGCTTGATGTGATAATTTAAACTTTGTAAAGTTTGTAAAACATTCTAAATGAATAAAGATACCTGAGACCAACATACACTTTGACATAACCACAAAGAACAAAAGAAAGTTGTGGCAACCTTCATTTTCAAAGAAAAAATCTTCAGGAGTCAGAGGTTGAAAAGCTATCTCACTTTTATATGACACTAGAATGACATTTAAGAAAACAGAAAAAAAACACATGCATTTTGGAGAAAGAAAATCGGGTTGGGAAGATGGAGGCAAAAAGAGAAAACACACTCCTTCAACACTCTGGAATACATGAATACATCCTCATCCTTTCAGTGACCTTTGAATCTCGGTGACATTTTATTTTAATACATGAATTCATAAATATAATCTTCTCTCACCATATAGTCTATTTATATGAGTCTCATACATCTAACTGTACATCTACTGTAGCATATTGCATATTTCAAATAGAGTGGGGGTGGTGAATAGTCATTTAATACTTGGGCTTCCCTGTGGAAGGGAGATAATACAATTGAATGAGAATAAGGAGGGAACGAAGACAAAGTAGAGAAAGAGATAAAGACTGAAGTTTCTTCTGTCTCATCTCAAACAACTACAGAAACATCCCACAGTGTTTTGACATTGACATCTTTGCATGTGTGACTGTGTATTTGTTTTGTAATGTATTGTATGTGTGTGCTTCAATGTGTGGTATATGTGATGCTGTGTGTGAGTGCATATACAGTAGGTCCACCTGAGGTCTACCTGCTCTGAATTTCAAATATTGTGACACAACTATATTATATGATGAGTCATCACAATTTGTCAAAGTGTCTGACAAACAAGTGCTCGGAGTTACAGGTTACACCAATTTGGACCATATTGCTTTCCATAGTATATGGTCATTTCTAACATACTGCTACACTCAAGCAAACCTGAGTCAAATAATAATTTGGATTTAAAGCTGGGGTAGACTAAATCTGTGCAACCTTTGCAAAACCTTCCACCTCTCTCTGCTGCCTCGTATGACTCTGCTAAGCCCCTCCCACCAACCCCACATCTTTGACCGGCAGCAGAAGAAGTTGATTGCCCTGGGAAACTGTATCCCTCGTAGGGCTCACAGAGACCCCGGCCCCTCTCACCGTGAGTTGTCTTCTCAAAAACACTCAGCTGCAGAGCAGAGCGCCCCAGGCTTCAGAGGCAGCTGCAACGCCATCCATCAGCGAGAAGAGATGCTAGTACACTACATACACATGCCACTGTCCTCAAAAGCTATTCCCCACTATTTGTCCTCATGCCTCTTTGTCACTCGTGTTACGAGCGACATGTCATCGAACATAATGAGCCTGAAGCTCCGTGTGGTTTTGTACTGTACGCCGCTGCAGGCAGAGGTGTTGGAAATGTATCACATGTTTCAGGATTTTCCAGCTGAATCAGGCTTTCACTGTCTGATGGGACGTGCACGCGCATCTGCTCTTGTAGCTTAGCCAATACGAACAGACTAGATTTCCTGAAGCCTGAAAACAGAACCAAGAACCTGAAGTAGAGGTCTGCTCTCAGACCACTTGAATTACAAAATGCTGCATGGGATGGCAGAGGGTTATTAAGGCAGTTTGATGATCAACTCGCCCTGAATTTCCTTATTGGTCTCACAGAACAGCGCATGTATATACGTCAATGTCTGCTCTTTTTATTTTAAACGTCAGTGCTTCTTGATACAACACAAATTAACAGAGCTGCACGGTACCAAAAGATCAAAAGATAGGCACATTTTTCAAAATACAAGTTATTAAGCTAATGTTGGCGACTGTTGGATTTATCTTTATTGTAGCAAGTTATTTCCTGAAATTTCTCTTCTGTGGTTATCTTAGAGGCCCAGTTGATTATGATGGCAACATGTTGGGAGAAAGATACAAGACCAAAGCTATGTTTCCACCGAGCAGTCAGTTCAGTTATTTTTGCATTTCCATTGGAAAAAACACTGCAAGGCATTGATTGGTCAACAGAATCATCAATTCTTGTGCGACAAAGGACTCAATCTACAAACCCGCCATTTTAAAATATTTTTAAATCTGAATGTAATGAACAGCTACATAGGCTACAGAGAAGAAACAACATGAAACATTTGATGGCCTCCGTTGTTTTCCTGTGTTCTCTTGTTTAGTGTGTCACATTAGATATGATGGTCATCAATGCAGCTATTACCATCCGGTAACAACATTTAAGAGTACCGTCTGCAGTGGAAACACAAAACAGATCTAGTGTTTATCTATACTGAAAGCGATTAGTGGAAACGTAGCTTAAGAGAATTTGTAGCATGCTAATGTTTGCTAATTAACATGAAACACAAAGTACTGTTGAGGCTGACAAAAATTCATTTCAATTTGCAAGTATTTAGTCATAAACCAAGTTTCGGACAAACTGAAATGTTGACGTGATAATGGCGCTGGAGGAAAAGTTACAAAAGTTATTGCAATTCATGCTGAGGGTAACATGAATATCTGTGCAGTTTTTGTGCCAATCCACATAGTATGGAGCTATTTTTGTTTCTTTATTATGGAGTCAAAAAAATGGTTTGAGAGAGAAACTTTCCACACTTTTGCTTGCAAACCCCAAAATTTTGCTTGCGAATCTAAAAGTTGTGCTTCCGGTTCCACTTTATTCCGTGGGCGGGACGTAAGCTAAAAGACGTTTCTATTGGCCATTTTTGATCAGAGTGACAGCTTGGCAACATGCCGTCAGTTAACGAGAGAGACTGTTTTGAAGTTCGCCGGAGGAAACCGGAGAAAGTCGGTATGAATGTAAGTTTCTTTACATGTAACCTCCGTCTTAATGATAGCTGTAATGTGATGTTTGAGCTAGATTGCTTTTGTTTAACGAGGTGTGCTGTTGTAATGGGTTGAACAAATACATATTATTTTGTCATCTTAGCTGCTTGCCTAGGTACGCTGCTATTATTCTGCACAAAATATCACTTGTTTTCCATTATTGTCCTGTAGTATTCAGCGAGTGCATGACCCAAATCACTTGTTAATAACATTTATGCTTTGCTCTGCACGATCACAACTCAATATATATATATATATATATCTAACTATATAAATCTATATCTATATATAAAAATATCAATGACCTATTCATACTTGTAGCACCAGTGCTATTAAGAAATGTCATCTATCATAAAGGACTTGAGTTAAGGTGCATAACAAATGTTATTGCTAGTTGGAACAGGCTGTGTCATAGCCACCAACTGGCAGATACAGGCCTAACAATACTACACTGTCAAATACTCCATTAAAAGTCCTGCATACATACATAAACAAAATAATTATTAGCTAAATGTACTTAAAGTATAAAAATCCAAAGTAACCAATGCCATAAAATATTAACGTGAAAGTAACATTTTAATGTTGTAGTTCATCGAGGTAAAGCTGATTTTAAGCATTTTGTATACAGTTAGGAAGTTAAATCGATCACAATGCATCATTTTATGTGTTCATCATGTGTTTTGTATGTAAAAACTTAATTTGTAAAGTAAGTAAGTAAATGTTGTAGATTTTAAAGTATAAAGTTGTATTTAATGGACATACTCAAGTACATCAGGACCTCAAATGTGTATGAAGTGCAGCACTTGAGAAAAAATATTTAGTGTAGTGACTTGACTTGACAAACAAGAAAACCTACAAGCCACTGAGGGGACTGGAGTTGGCCTGATTGATGCAGCCTCTTGCGTATCATTCAATAATTCACATGTACAAACTGTTGTATAGCCAAACATGAAGTTCATTTATTTCTTTACCATACAGGGTTCCAAGAAGGCGATCCATATGCACTTTTACTGACAACTATAAGTACAAAACAAACAGGAGCTCATGCTACATGCAACGGTGTTGTTTCTGAAGTACTTTTTATACTTACACCATACTTACCTTCTGATATGACTGCTAAATGTTGACTTGTTCAGTTTTAGTACATTAGCGCTGTAGAATTTATTCAATTTAATTCAATTCAATTTTATTTATATAGCGCCATATCATAACAAAGTTATCTCAGGGCACTCAATCACATGGAGCCGGTCGAGACCAACTTCCACACACACAAAGAGCCAACGTTCCCACCATGAGCAAGCACTAGGCGACAATGGCAAGGAAAAACTCCCTTTTAACAGGTAGAAACCTCGAGCAGAACCAGGCTGTAGGTGGGCGGTCATCTGCCTCGACCGGT
>JAVQJL010042816.1:0-11898 GCA_036024295.1 Nannoperca obscura
AACAGTATTTGATTATTATTTATATAAAAAACCTAAGTGTAATATAATCGTGAGATAGATAGATAGATAGATAGATAGATAGATAGATAGATAGATAGATAGATAGATAGATAGATAGATAGATAGATAGATAGATAGATAGATAGATAGATCCTTTTGTACTTCTACTTTTTCACAGTGAGGTTTTGCTACTTTTTGGCATCAGGGTCCCATTTAACCGACGTACACTGAAACGTCACTTCCGTAAGCAGGGAGTTTTACCATTGCCGAATAAAATGTTTAATATTGTAAAAATAATAATCTATCAATCAAAATTAAAACACATGTAGGCTAGCAAATGCAAGACAAAGATGCATAACTAACAAGATTCAATTCATTGAAATATTTGTAAACAGCGGTTTGGATTTGTCAGGCTGACGTCTCCGTGTTGTCTCCTCCTCCATCCCTGCGTCGTGCCGTTCCGAGCTGTGTTGTGGATGGGAGGGGGGAGTTGTTTGGTGATGGTGGGCCGGGGTATCGCGTCTGTCGGCTCGGCTTCTCGATGTCTTGCTAGCATACAGTTACCTGCCCGCATCCAGTATGAATTGTCCACAAGAAGAATGAAAAATAGCGATTATCATCGTGGCAGCTGCTTCTGTTGGTAAATACAAGTCATTCATAAATAACTGTTGTCATCGCATTAGCCAGGAGATGATTTCTGAGCTTTCGTTGGTAAACATAAGGCCTTGCACTTTGCAGAGCTGTTAGATTGTGTAGGTAAACGCGTGGGTTACTGTGAAAGGATGGCCTAAACAACACTATAGATACTGAACTTGTGTTTCGGTTATCAGTCAGACGTGTGATTCCTGTGGCTGCAGATCGGGTTTTTGTGCTGAGATGACAAAGCTAGCTTTAGCAGCAACAGCTTGTCATTTGAATTACCACAGTTTTGTTATTATTACTGCCCTGGCAAATTAGCAGACGTCCCCCCGAAGAGAGTGAGTAGCTATGGCTGAACAAGACATTTGTCCTCACCTGGACTCTATAGGAGAGGTCACCAAGGAGGACCTCCTTCAGAAATCCAAGGTGGGTTTTTCCTTCACTCACTGCACACATTCTGCACAATGTGAAAGATGCCCAGTCCAGGTCATCGGCTGTGTATGTGCCATGGCACACACCCCTTGAGGTTGTTGTGTGATTGATGTAGCAGCCTTATAATAACCACATGAGCTGGAATATCTGCAGGTTGCTCTGTTATCTTGTCTTTATTGTGTATCTACAGTTAAAGGCATTCAGGCTCGCTCTCTCTTCCTGAGTGAACCAAAATATTATAGCGATGTTATAGGTCTGTTCCTTTTCCCTTCTGTTTATGTTCTCTTCCTCTTTCTGCAGGGGACGTGCCAGTCCTGTGGAGCAGGGGGCCCGAACCTGTGGGCCTGTCTGCAGGTAAGGTCGGGACTCAAATACTTGTTTGAAATGTTTGTCTTTTCGTGGGTAAATGCTGGTGTAGCTTGTGCACCGAGTCACATAAATGATTGCCATGTTTGCGAGCACAACTACTGCTGCCTTTGCAGATAATAATGGCGCGCGAATGCTTAATAATTCATGATGACGTGGGGTGTAAATGGAATCATAAAGGCAGTAGCTCTCAAACACGCGCAGGCAAGCTAGTACACAATATGTGTACATATTTGGATATTGTGACATTGTGACATCCTGTCTAATGCAGTGTGTTTGCTCCGTAGAATGACTGCCCATATGTTGGTTGTGGGGAGTCCTTCTCTGATCACAGCACCCTGCACGCGCAGGTAAAACCCTCTCACACTAAATACACCTGCCAGTTTGTGTTCTTCTCATCAACAGTTTGGTGGGTGTTTATGAGTCCCTTGAATGATTGCAAGTGTGTTTCCTTCAGGCTAAGAAGCACAACCTGACTGTGAACCTGACAACGTTCAGGATCTGGTGTTATGTGTGTGAGCGGGAGGTGTTTTTGGAGCACAGGCCCTCCCTGGTGCCTGCACCCGCTGCACCCCAACACTGTAAAGCCACAGAGCAGGTACGACTTCGCTCCAACTGGGTCACACCTCCTCATCGGTCTCTTTCCCTTCATGTTTGATGGATTTAAATGAAAAAAAATAGCGCTGCTATTTAAAATCCACACAACCTGCTTCTTTACTCGCCTTCATATTTATAGTATCTATTAATTATTTTCCCAGGAAGCAGCACCTCAGCCAGTAGGTCACCCACTAAAAGCCGTACCAATTGCCGTGGTAGAAGAAGAAGGCTCAGAGTCGGAGGAAGATGAGCTTAAACCCAGAGGTACACCAAGTCTAACATTTCTTCCCCTAAACAACCCCTGAAGCTCCTCAAAGCAGAAGTGCTTAAATTATGAGGTCATAGCTGCCATTTTAATAGATATAATAGCTTTGAGTCCTAAGAATAGTTACTTGGCCAGTAGGCCTGTTTCTTGTATTACAGACAAGCGCTGATAATTAACCCTTGGTGGTGTCCTCTACATACGACTCTTGTTTGTAGGGTTGACAGGAATGAAAAACATTGGAAACTCCTGCTACATGAATGCAGCTCTTCAAGCCCTATCCAACTGGTGAGGTCACTTCCTCTCATTACATTTGGTCCATTACCTAGAATGTTTGGAATTCATTTTACTCTTGTTAAACACTTGTGTTGATGTAATTTCCCCCGCTCTCTTACCCCACCAGTCCTCCTCTCACTCAGTTCTTCCTGGACTGTAGTGGATTGGTCCGGACCGACAAGAAGCCTGCACTCTGTAAGAGCTACCAGAAACTCATCTCAGAGCTCTGGCATAAAAAACGGTAATAAACACATACAAGTGACGTATAACTATGTGATACAAGTGGCAGAATGGAGCAATACATGTTAGACTATTATGTACTAATGAATTATTTATAGTATATTAAACTAACTCATGGCGGCTACCCTCCCAGGCCCAGCTATGTCGTCCCTACCAGTCTGTCTCATGGCATCAAACTAGTAAACCCCATGTTTCGTGGTTACGCTCAGCAGGTAGGGGCAAGCACCCAGCAGGTAACTACACCTGGCATCACTCAATAGCTTGACACCGTCTTGTGAACCCCTGTGTATTTTGCTCACACGTTCCCTAAAAATGACTGTTATTTTTGCTATTAACAACCACATTTGTTAATAATAACCAAGTGTTTGATTTGAGTTGTTTACTTGTTTGTGTGCTTATAAGGATAATTCTGTTTTGGGGGTAATTTAATATTTTTCTTATATCCCTAGAACCAAACAAAGTCATAGATGCATTTTTATGTCTCTTTGTTGAAAACAGTGGAGAGGAAGAATAACTATAATGATTACTATAATCATTTATTTTGGTCATCATGGCATTAAAGACTTTGTAATTAATTAACTATGTTAGTCCAGCCAACCCTCGTAGGGAGGTTTAATAGTGTCTTTCTTAAAAGAGTAGTTTTGCTTTTTCACCTTCTTGCAGAGAAGCAGTTAGCTTAGCTTAGCACAGAGACCGAAAGCAGGGGGAAGCAGCCAGCCACAACTTGTTATTGTAATTTTAAACTTACGTTTTTGTACAAATTAAACAAATATAAGGTGTACATTAGTAAGCTTTAGAAGTGCTGGATACTATTATATTTGAACAGAGCTTCCAGTCTTTATGCTATGCTAAGCTAACATTGTTCTAGCTGTAGCTTTATATTTTGCCTACAGATATTAGAGTGGTATCGATCTTCTTATCTAAGCAAGAAAGCAAATAAGTGTAGCTCCCCAAATGTCAAACTATTCCTTTAACTTTAGAGATGCTACTTGATCCAATAGACATCCAGTACTTAGGCTAAACTCACATCTCAGCATGCTTACATCAAACTGCATGCAGAAACATTAAAAAGCATCTGTGACTTTGTCTCTGGGGAAGTAAGAAACACTGAATTATCCCTTGTTAATACATTTTTCTGATTCTTTGTGAAACACTGAATTATCTATGTTATCAAGTTTAAAAAAATGTTTTCATATTTAACTCTGGCTTAGTGCATGTTTGATTGTACCACTTATTACCATATACAAAATGCTTTGTTTTTAACAAGACATACACCGTTGCTCACACATTTCCCTTTCCATCTTCTTGTTTTAAAATAGTTAGGTTTACAGACATGTATTTGTTACGCATCAACACATATCCAACTTCTTTGCAAAGCTCCTGTCTCCTGTCTGCATATAGCCATATTTGTGCATCTTCCTTTTGAATGACTGTTACGTGCTTTTCTCGCTACAGGACACCCAGGAGTTCCTGCGCTGTCTGATGGACCAGCTACACGAAGAGCTGAAGGAGCCTCTGACGGAGTGCAGCATGAGCGGGGAGGGAAGTGACGGTGAGGAGATAAGGGATGGGGACCGCTCCCCGTCTGAGGATGAATTCCTGTCCTGCGACTCCGGCTCCAGCAGCGACCGGGGGGAGGGAGGGGGAACGGGCGACGGCGAGCTGCTGCTGCAGGACGAGTGCGACGGGGTCAGGCCACCGGCAGGAGGGCTGGTGGGCATCAGTACTGGCGGGGTGATCTCGGAGAAGGAGAGGCTGAAGGAAAGGAAGGTGTCTGGCTCGCCCCTCCGTGGAGGTTCGCAAGAGATGGATGAGGACGCTGATGTGGATACAGCAGCTGAGGAGGGGGCTCCTGAGAGGGGAGAGGAAGAGGAGATAAGGGCAATCACAAATCCTGAGGTCCAAAGCCAAGAGAACAACCAGGTATCTGACACTGGGCAAGGCGAAGCCCAGAGCAACAACACCTCAGGTATAAGGCCGGCAGGATTATGGAAGTGGATATTTCAAATGTGGATCCTTTGTCACTAAACTGTCTGTGCTGTTTTCTAGAGCCAGACAATGAAGCGTCGATGACCCAGCCCCAGTCCACTCCCTGCACCCCGGTGCGAACCCTTCAGGAGCTGCATCCCAAACTGTCCTCCAGTCCACCTCGCTCCAGCCCCCTCCGCTCTGCAGCACCTGCGTACTCCTTTAAAAAAGGTAAGGAAAGGTTTGTGGTGCAATAGATGAGATGTTTCGCTGCTCATGCGACACGCTTCATCATTTCTACTGACTCCTAGGGAGTTTAAACCTCTGACTCGGATATGTACGTCTGCACCACAGCGTCATATGAGAGCTGTTGAGGTCACATGGGCAGCCATGAGAGACTTAATAAAGAAGTCAAGGCACCAACTGTGACGTGAGGTGTTTATATTTGAGTGCAGCAGCCTGTGGATAGAGGCCTCTGTATTTAAAGTCTGTAATGTTGAAACACATCCAGCAGCGAGAGAACTGTGTTTTGAGCTATGTTCTGTTATTTAGAATGCAGTCCTGTTGTGATCGTGTCCTCTCAGTCTCCACTGGGGGTTTTGTCAGGAAGCACAGTGAAGAGTGACTTTATGACAGTTTCATCTGCTCCCAGTTTAAGTCCCTGGATTTTGAGCTTCCACATCATTTTTGTCCAACTCAAAGAACATCAACAGTATTAAGTTTGTCCTCTAATATCTTCTTCCATTGTTCCAGCTCAGCTGCTGCTCAGCTCCAGGAAGAAGAAACAGTCTCACTATCGCAGTGTGATCTCTGACATCTTCGATGGCTCCATCCTCAGCCTGGTCCAGTGTTTAACCTGTGACAGGGTGAGCTGCGCTTCACATGTTCAAACACCAGGGGGAACTACAAATTCAGCCAGAAACCACACCATATTACTAAATTATGTAATTTTTAGTTTGAAGTGAAATTTGGACAAAAGTATGGCCTTTTGTAATTGTCTTTTTAAATCCAATATCTCTCATCCACCAAACACTGATTTATTTAGATAAGCATTTATTTCACAATTGCTCTACTCCTAATGACAGAGGCATGTTGTGTAAACTCAGTCTCTGATTATGTGACAGGTCTCTACTACAGTGGAAACCTTCCAAGACTTGTCCCTCCCTATTCCCGGCAAAGAGGACTTGGCCAAGCTCCACTCCTCCATACATCAGAATCTTCCAGTCAAGACCGGCGTGTGTCCCGACACTTACAGCTCGCAGGGCTGGATCTCCTTCATCATGGACTCCATACGCCGGTCAGTGGACCACGTTTAACTGTCGGAGGAGAGGGAGAAGGCTGGATGTTTGAACGCAAACACATGAATTCAGTAGAATCTAATTGCTCACGGATATGCTGATGTCACTGGCATGATGTATCTGGTTGCAGGTTTCATTTTGACTTGCACTTTCAATGTAAGTCGAGATTAGCTGAACGCGGTATGAATTACTGCAGCAATTACAGAGAAAGTAGGCAAGTGGAATCACGGATTGTGGTTTTAAAAAGGATAATTCTCACTTAAAGCCCATGTTTAATCACTTTCTTTGAAATATGTAGTTACCTAATTCAGTCCTTCCACTGTTGGGTGTATGTTTCCTGTTAGTAGACCTGCACCATGAAATGATAAAGGCCACTTCTTAGACTTTTTGCTGTGACAGAGGTCAGGAAATGTGTGCGTTATTTTTCATGCCACAAAGCTGATAAAATCTTTGTGTGTGGTTTGCATGCAGTCAGAGGGCACAGAGAACACCTGGGAGTCGTTGCAAGACAGGGTTGAACAGATTATGTAGACTTGAGGAGGGCTCTTGCAGTGCTCCAGGATAAGATCTGAGTGCTGAGCCACCAGATGACAGAAGCGATGTTGCATTTTGAAGGACTGTAGAGGGGTTTAAACAGTGTATTAGAAAGTGTTGTTATTGTATAAGTCAGCAAAGCAGTGCGTTTCCTGAGATCTCCTGAGATACCTCTCATTTTATATGACTGAACTGCTTTCTACTGATAGAAGAGGGTTGTGTGCTGCTTGCTCGACATAAAAGTAGAATCACTTTCTTTGCCAAGTGCATTTGCAAATACCTGGACTGTGTTATCTGTGTGTTTCATCTTAGATATGACAAGACATGTCATCATAACAATGCTGGTGCCTTCGTTTGGTGATCTAGTTTCTGAGGCACTGTACAGATGGAGTTATCTAGACCTCAGGTTCGATCACCTTCCACACAACACCTGCAGTGCAGAAGCATAGCAAGTCTTCATTAAAAGATATTGTCACACTTGTCAGCGTCGTTTTCAACTGCAGCAGGTTGCCTTTTTCTGGTAAAGCCACTATAAACCACCTCCCCATCACCAAATAGACATGGTTAGCAACTAGCAGCAGCTAGCCAATACAGGGGAGTATTTAGCAGCTAAAGAGCCAGATATTTCCCTCAGGGGTTGGTGGAGATAAAAACAGAGCAAAAAAAAGAGTTTACATTGGACTTACATTTGTCAGGTTTCCAGAAACATGACTCTAAATGAATGCTAATGTAGCACCGTATCAACTGCTTGCTAACAAATTCGCCATATCAACTTTGCAAAGTGAAAATACGTATGTCAGCGTTGAGTTTACAGCTCGTTTCTGTTGCCCCCATGTGGCGCAAATCAGTTACGGCAAGTTTAACCGGCGTCTCAGGAGACGACAACATTCTTGGTAGCCTCATTACAAGTTGCTGACCCACCTGAAGGTCCTTTTTGTCAGCATGATCACTGTCAGGACACAGACTCGAGAGGCCCTGTGGCTGGATGAGGTTGTAATGATTGTGTGTCTTTGTGTTACGCCTCTGAACAGGTTCGTAGTCTCATGTATCCCCACTTGGTTTTGGGGGCCCATGGTAACCCTAGAGGACTGCCTCGCTGCCTTCTTTGCTGCAGATGAACTCAAAGGTAAACAATGCTACACTGTGCTATTCTACCGTAATACTCTAGATTTTTAAACAGTCACGTGAAGATGAATAAAATATATGTCACGTGTTTACATTTACATTCATTCCTTTCCCAGGGGACAACATGTACAGCTGTGAGAGATGTAAAAAGTGAGTATGTATCGTAAATTCAGGTTGATACATTTATTAGAAGTGGGGAAATGGGCAGTTTTTTTTGTCTTAAGTGCTAAAAAATTCAATTTAATTTAAGCAAGGATTTCCATTACATTTTGTACACAGTATTTTGTTTTCTGCAGGTTGAGAAATGGTGTCAAATATTGCAAAGTACTAAGACTCCCAGAGGTACACGTTCTTTTTTATCTTATCTTATTTATGCTGCAGATAACAAGTTTAGTTTTGCTTGCAGCTGACTGCAAAAAGTGTGTGCTCCTAATTGTGTGTGTGTGTGTGTGTGTGTGTGTGTGTGTGTAGATTTTGTGCATTCACCTGAAACGCTTCCGGCACGAGGTCATGTATTCGTTCAAGATTAGCAGCCACGTATCCTTCCCATTGGAGGGCCTGGACATGCGGCCTTTCCTGGCTAAAGAGAGTCCATCCCAAGTCACCACCTACGATCTGCTGTCTGTCATTTGTCACCATGGCACTGCAGGAAGTACGATATACTACACTTCCTGCAGATGAGAGCATTTCAGATGTTATTTCTGTGTGGTTTGCACATCTCGGGGAATGAGCAGCTGTATACGTGCTTTTATCTTTTCTTTTTGAGCTTTGCAGGGTAACCGCCTCTCTTTCTTCTTATATTCTCCTTTTCATGGTGCTGCAGGTGGACACTACATAGCATACTGTCAGAATGTGATCAATGGCCAGTGGTATGAGTTTGATGACCAGTATGTCACAGAAGTCCACGAAACAGTGGTGCAGAATGCAGAGGCCTACGTGTTGTTCTATAGGTAAGCGCCTGAACACGCCATAATGCCAAACACTTCTTCTGAATCTGAGCCGATTCATTCAAAAAGTTGTTACTGACTGTATATTTTCCCGGACCCGTTACAGGAAAAGTAGTGAGGAGTCGGTGAGAGAGAGGCAGAAGGTGGTGGCTCTGGCCAACATGAAGGAGCCCAGCCTGCTGCAGTTTTATATCTCCAGAGAATGGCTGAACAAGTTCAACACCTTCGCCGAACCAGGGCCCATCAGCAACCACACGTTTCTCTGTCAGCACGGAGGTGTGTGGTCCAATTTGGGAAGGCAAATTCCTGCCTTATCACTCTGAGAAAACACACACAAGCTTCCTGAAAGGGGAACCAAACCAGCTGGTTTTTATAAAGAGATGCTGTTGAGTTGCATCATGGGAAATGTAGGATCCACTGTTTGTGTTAAGGACTAAAAATCGCAAGATTTCAGCTTCTGCTGGTTCAATTCTGACTATTCTCTTTTTAAAGTCATTTTTTGTGACTCCTCAGATTTTATGTAATCACTCGAGTACCCACATTATTCAACAGACTGTTACATTATGTTTTCTGGACTCTAGACGTTTCAGTTCTTGAAACAAGTCATTCTTGTTCTCGGCCTAAAAACAAAGAACAAAGCTGGACCATGAGCACATGACGCATTATTTTTTTATGTTTTTTTTTTAGATTTTTATGATAGTTGGCTGGATTACGCATCACAAAAACATGACTTTATTGCTTTTGTGAGTTACAGGCCATCACTGTTTAAGAGGCCAGCAGGGATGGGGTGGGGATTTTATGTAGGAGGAGAAAAAAGATCCACCAGTACAGACAGAAAGGGTCATAGATTTCTCCTTTAACTTTAACTTCTGTTCTCTCTCTACAGGGATCCCTCCTAATAAATACCACTACATAGATGACCTGGTTGTGATTGTTCCCCAGAATGTGTGGGAGTACCTTTACAACAGGTAAATATTCAATTTTGCCTTGATTTAATGATTTAAAATAGAGACACTGAAGATTGGGAGAATACAGAATAAAGGTACTCGGACCCAAAATCAACGAGTGGGTGTCCATTTATTTACTCTTGTCTTAACCCTTGTGCTACCCTGTGGAGAAGACACTGGGTCAAGACAATGGGCCACTGGCTCAATATGACCCGGCAAGGTAGCACAAGGGTTAAACCCACCATGACACTACTGGACCAGTGTTCAAGAAAATTATAATAATAATAATAAATTGTATTTAATGCTGCCTTTAATGGAACTCAAGGTCACCTTACATCATACAAGATTAGTAATAAAACATACAATAAACAACAAAGCACCAGTAATACAACAAAGTACTCTGGATGACCATTTATATCAACCTTCTATTTACAAGTTGGCTCTGATATCCCCACCCGGGTGTCATAGATTATGGAGGTGTGTGAACATAAACAGTGCTGTGTGAATCACTGCTGACAGTCCAAACTATTAAAAAGATTGCAGTCACAATAATACCATCTGCTGAGAGCAGACGGCAGTAATTTACACTACAGTGTTTTTACATCTTAGGTAAGTTAAAGCTGAACTAATCAACATTTCTATATTCCATGGATCAAGTAGCTATGTGTATAGTGAAAGGAGCCACGAACAGATGGTTTTAATGTTTTTTAGCTCATTGTTTTGAGTTTTATGGCCTGAAACTTTACTGTTTGGTTCAACCTCACTTAATCTTTTAACTGCCTTTCTGTTAAATGTTATTTTTTCTGTCTGCAGTTTTGGAGGCGGCCCAGCAGTGAACCACCTGTATATGTGCGCCATCTGCCAGGTAGAAATTGAAGCTCTGGCTAAACGCAGAAAAATGGAAATCGACACCTTCATCAAGGTAAAAGCCTGCATTGTGCAATGGTTCACCTGCGTGTAATTATGTGTTTATGCTTTGTGTCGGGTGTTGAATGAGCAGTTTTCTCGTGTCTGTAGCTGAACAAAGAGTTTCAGGCTGAGGAGGCTCCGATGGTGATCCTGTGCATCAGCATGCAGTGGTTCAGAGAGTGGGAGGGCTTTGTGAAGGGCAAAGACAATGGTATGGCCTCGCAGTTACACAGATACTGCATAGCAGTGCATTAAAGTTCTTCACCTTCCTGTCTATTAAAATATATGTTTTTATTTGTCTGCTCAGAGCCACCTGGTCCCATTGACAACAGTAAAATTGGTGTTATGAAAGGAGGACACATACAACTCAAGCAAGGTTCAAAAAACAGCACCTGGTTGAAAAGCTCGTAAAGGTAGAAATGAGAAGAACAGATGGTCAATAAATGTTATTTCTCCCGTCAAGGTGCAGATTACGGTCAGATCTCAGAAGAGACGTGGCAGTACTTGTTGGGTATTTATGGCGGAGGCCCTGAGATCGCAGTGAGACAAACGGTGGCCCCGGCAGACCCCGACAGCCTTCACGGAGAGAGGAAGATCGAGGCAGAGACCAGAGCACTTTGAGATAAAAAGAGGTTGGAATGTTTACCTATTGGGAAACACTGTAAAATCTCCACAATCCCTCATAAATACTCACATTCCCTCCACACACACACACACACACACACACACACACACACACACACACACACACACACACACACACACAAAGTCACGTTTGAATGTACTCTGTGTAATGTTGGAGTTGGAACAAACATCCTTTCCTTCCACTTTGCTTACGTCAACCACATGAGCTCATAAATTCTGTCTAGCCAGCAGCGATCACACATGTGGCCAAGAATAATGGAGGCAGCACCTCCAGATAACAAACAGCTGTAAATGCAACCTAGACCGTTTGAGTTGAGGGCCCATTAAGGGTACTTTGGTTCTCAACTTGTTTTGCAACTTTCATTATCCCCCAGGTCTCCTGATTCCCCTTTCCACTCCTGCCCTCAGAGGAAGCTGAGGAATTTGCACCTTGGTGAAGAAGCCTCGCCGTGAGCACTTTGTAAATGTAGCAACACATTATTCTGAGGCCACGAGGGTGAATATCACATATTAAATATCACACAGTTTATTTATTGGATAACTCTGATCCTCAATGTTAAGATGTAAAAATAAGATGTCATGTCACTTCTCTGGGGCTGTTTTTTTTTTTTTGGGGGGGGGGGGGGGTTTCGGTTGTGTTTAAATGGGTGGGGGTGTTTAAAGGTGTGATATTAGTGGAAAAAAAACAGTGGGCCGCCCACACAAGGTGGGTT